>PVKH010005516.1:0-22006 GCA_004027955.1 Chaetophractus vellerosus | reverse complement strand
ATGAATGGAGAAACAAAATGTGGAATATACACACAATGGAATGTTATTCAGCTATAAAAAGGAATGAAGTTCTAATACATGCAATAATATGGATAAACCTTGAAGATATCATGTTGAGTGAAATAAACCAGATACAAAAGGCCAAATATTGTATGATCTCACTGATTTGAAACAATTGGAATAAGCTAACTCACAGATTCAGAATCTAGAATATAGGTTACCAGGGAATGGTATAGGGAAAGGTAATGCGAAGTTAAGGCTTAAAATATCTATTTGGGACTATGAAAATATTTTGGTAATGGATGGTGATGATAGTAACAAACAAATAAATAAACAACAATAAAATATATATCTGAATGTAATTAAAAGGGGAAATGTTAGATTGTATTTATGGAAACAGAATAAGAATTTTTAAAAAAACAATACAACTGTACTACACACACAGTGAACCCCAAATTAAACCATGAGATAGTTAATAGTACAATGATAAAAATGTACTTTCAAATATTGTAGGAAATGTTCTATACCAATGCAAGGTGTTAATAACAGGGTGGTATATGGACATCCTGTATTTTATGCATGATTGCTCTGTAAACCCACAACTTCTCTAATAAAAAACAGTGAAAGAGAAATACATTTTCAGACAAAGAAATATTGAGGGAATTTGGCTTCAGTAGATCTGCCTTCAAAAAATGTTGAAAGTATTTCTTCAAAGAAAGCAAAAGACAAAACAAAACAAACAAAAATCAAAACAAAAATATTTCTTCAGTGAGAAGGAAAATTATATAGATGAGAAACTCAAATCTATCTCAAGAAAGGAAGAGAGTTTGGGAAGGAAAAAATGAAAGTAAAAGAAAATCTTTTCTGTTTCTTTACTGATCTAACAGATAAATGTTTGCTCAAAATAATAATAGCAACAATATATTGGATGATTGTGCTTATTGTTAGGTGAAATGCATGGCAGTAATAAGTTATAGGAAGGATTAACTGGGAATGCTGGGTCATAAAATACCTGAAATAAATATTATTACCTTTTTACTCTAAAGAGGAAGAAAGGAGAGAATCAGGGACACAAATTCCTGGGAAGTGTTTCAGAGATTTAAAAATTGAAGAATTCATTCAATTTTGATTTTTTGCAAAAGGAGAATCCAGTCAAAAATCAAAATACGGATTTATGAAATCTCTTTTAACAAGAGAAATAAATGATTATTCATCTTTGGACAGTGCCTACTTCTCTGCAGAACATTATCAATTGTGTCTACTGGTTACATTCTTTTAATAACCTTCAAGTTACTGGTGTTTTAGGTTCCTAGCTGCTAAAACAAATACCATGCAAGAGGCTAGCTTAAACAACAGGAATTTTTTGACTGATGCTTTTGAGACTAGGACACTGCAGTGTTCTGAGGCTGGATGCCAGTGATACTTGGTCCTTGGCTTTTCTGTCACATGGCAATGAACATGGTGGTGACTTCTCCTTTCTCTTCCAGTTCTGTTGACTTCCAGCTTCTGGCTGTTCTCAGACTTCTCTGTGGCCTCCCTATAAGGTCTTCAGTAACAGGATTAAGATTCAGTTGGGTCACACCTTAACTGACATAACCTCATCAAAGATCTACTTTATAGTGGGTTCATACCCACAAGAATGGATTAAAAGAAGATCATATTTTTCTAGGGTACATAGCTCCAAGCCACCACTGATGGCTTTTCTTGTTGTTGTTGTTACATATCCCCCCCCCCTTTCTGCTTGCTCTTGCTGTGTGTTCATTTTTGTGTTCTTTCTATGTCTGCTTTTTGTCTCCCTGCCGTTGCAGCGACGCACCGTGTCGGCCCACTGCATAGGCGGCTTGCCCCGCTCGTGGGTGGCTCTGTTCCGTTTCGCAGGTGGCTCGGCTCCGTTTTTTTTGCGGGCGGCTCAGCTCCATTTCGCAGGAGACTTGCCCTGCCCATGGAGGCTTTTTTGCCCTGCCCGTGGAGGCTTTGCCCCACCCACGGTGGCTTTCCCCCTCAAGGCAGTCTGCTGGCTTGGAGAGGTCCCCAGGAACTGAACCCAGGGCCTTCCATGTGGTGTACCAGCACCCTATCCACTGGGCTACCGCTGGCCCCCACTGATGGTTCTTGATATGCTCACTTTATAAATGTGAAACCGACTCAGAGGGCGTAACTGAAGTCAGGTAGCTCTAAAGTTTTAAGCTACTATTATAGATAACATGAAGCAAACCAACCCAAACATTTCAAGTGTGTTTTCTCCTCCTTCTTTCTCCTAGTTAGAACTAAAGCTGGAAGGATACAAATCAATTATCTTCCTAAGATCATTTTGCAACTTGGGAAATATAGCATCATAATTATCCCAATCAGACACAAATGAAAAGGAAAAAAAAAAAGAACTTTTACATTATTTTCTTCCTACTTTCTTTGGATTTTCCTACTGCAAACTATATGAAAGTGTTATTATATTCATAAATGTGTAGGAAGAAAGGAGTGACATTTTTTCTGGGGATGCTTCTCTAACCAATGAGTTGACATTATTTTTTCTTGGGCTAGGGCAAAGTGATTTAATCAAAACATAAGAAAATTTGGACAAAGATGTAAAGCCAATTTCTTGAAAGGTCTTCATTAAAAGTGACTATGCGTCCAGTCCACATAGAGGGCCTACTTGTATGCCATCCAGTTGACTGCCCATGAACTGCCAGCCATGTGAGTGTGCCATTTTGAAATCCAGCCCAGTTTAGTCTTCAGATGACTGCAACCTAAACTAATATCAGAATGCAACTTCGTAAGTGATGACATAGAAGAAATGCCAGACAAGCTTTTGTCAAAATCAGTGAACCAGGAAAAAAAAAGTTAGCTCAAGCTACTAAGTTTTAGGGTAGTTTGTTATGTGATAATAGTAATTCAAATGGTGATTATGATTTACTAGCTCTCACATTAGAACTAAGTTTAAAACAGAGTTTTTGCTCAATTCTTTGTGACAGTGAAGACAAAGGTCTAAATAATAACTCTTTAAATGGAAAGTAGGAATGCATAATTTGATTAAATGCTTCATTTTGGCTGCCTCCTCTCCTGTCCATTATTTCTACTTGTTTTCCACTGAAAGCAAAAACCTTGAAAGTCTTTTCACAGTATATTTTGCCAGGATAAAGCCCTACTGTATAGAATAGCAGCCAATATTTCCCCTAAAATAGGTCTATTAGTCCACTATTTTATACTGTCTGAAACTGGAGAATTGGTGAAGAGTAGAGGGCATGATTTTTACTGGCATCTCATTGGTTTGTGTGCCAATTTTTTTTTTCTTTTTCAATCTAGGAAACTGAAGAGTGTCTAATTACTGAGCTCCTGTGCAATGACTGAGCAAACTCCTAATTCTTTATTGCAAAGAAGAATGTTAATTGTGAATCTGAGCAATCCCTATCTTTGGGGCTAAAAAACTTCAAAGGTGTCATCAGTGCTAACTGTTGTTCTCCCTGAAAAATATGTAAGCAAATATAACTCTTCTTCTCTGAAGGGAAGTGTAGGAGTGGCCTTTCCAGAAGAGTTCCCTCATTCTGGGAAAGCATATACTGTATAAGCAAAATATTTAATCTTTTCACATGGCCTGGTTGCATTTAACATTTCTATATCATCAGCTAAATTTTGGTTCTCCCCCCGCCCAGCTTTGTCTTTAATTTTTTTTGCAAATAAATATTATTTTTCAAAAGGTCGTACACCCCCCAAAAACACACATACACACATTCACACACACACTTGTTTATCTGAATCAAAAGTTAAATGTTCAGCTTAAAAATAACTTTGTGGGAGGAGTGTGAGAGAGTCAGAAAATCCACAATTATTTTTTTAAAAACAAAATTATTAACAAATAATAAAGAAGGGATAGTATTTGTTAATAGAAAGGGAAAGACTACCTAGAACGCAATGCAAATGATAACACAAAGGGGGTGGGCAGTCAAATGGGAAACTAGATTGTGTCTGTCTTTTGAAATGATTTGAAAATAAACATTCTTTCTCAGAGCATATGGTGGTCAAGTTTCTGCTGCCCCTCTTTCTAAAAGATTACACCATGCTGTTCTCTGGCCACACTTAATTGATCTCAACCGATAGTTAAAGTGAGATGCTTTGCATGGGCAAAGCTGACTCACAGCACAATATCTATTTTCTAGCAGAAAAAGGGCAAGCAATTTCTTTGCCAGAAAGAGATATAAAATGTTGCACACATCATTTCTGCTCATATTCCCCCTGGTATGAATATAATCACTCAGCTAGGAAGTTTGAAAATGGAGCCTGGGGTCTGTAGCTAGATGATTATTGCTTTGCTCTCAAATCGTAGGATTATATTACTAAAAGGGAGAAAGGAAGCATGGTGAATCTCTGCTCTGACCATGAAAAATATGTCAACACTCTTGGAAATAAAAGACACTGGGTCCCTGACATCCTTACCTTTTTTTTTTAAGCCTCTGTTTACCTCTGTTTAACTGTATTTGGATACCATATATTTGCAGCTATTTGCTATAGCAGCTTTGCCTATGCTCTATCTAGTAAATAAATGTTCAAAACTGGAAATATTACTCCTGATAAGGTTTACTCAGTATTTGGCAGGATGATTTCCTGTTGAGTTACGGATGCTATTTCACTAACGTTAATATCCTATTAACTTTGTGGGAGAGATATAGTACACCATTGAACCCACTAAGCTTAGGGGTTTAGGGCAGACTAAAACCCCTAAGTCTGCCCATCAAAATTAAAATAAAATTCTCTTCGCTATAGTACTGTAGTAATGGGTTTTTGAACATGTGCATAACTGGCATTAGGTAATAGTCACATTGGTCATTTTCAGAATGGTTGGCTATTTGGAAAGCTTTTTGTTATTCTCTCTTTCCTGTTCCTCAAGGAAATTGGAAGAGAAATGCACATTATTTAATATGTCACTGCAAAAACTATCTCTGGACTTATCTGATTAGATACACAGAAAGGAAGAGGGAGAGGGCAAGGGAGAGGGAGAAATGGCAAGAATTTTCTACTTAGTAACTTTATTAACTATGGGACTTTGATGAGTTAACCTCTCTAAACCTACTTTAGATCTCTGTAATGGGAATAAAGATACCTGGCAGTTATGAGGATTAATGAAAGAACATATTCAAAGCATCTCACACTATTCCTAACCCATAGAATCAGACTCAATGAATGTGAGCTCTCTCTCTGCAGCCTACAGACTGTGGGAGTGGATACGCTCTGTAGAGAATGACTATATTCCCATGTGTGGGTTGAGGTTCCCTTCATGGGTTTACAACAGCCCACTCACCATCTGTGAAGATAATGGGAATAACAACAACTGCCTCTAATTTATAAACATGGATTTGGTAGTAAATATTCTCTCCATTCTCGAATTTGCCTGTGTGGTATTTTCCCCAGAAAAGCATTGTAACTGAAGCATTCATGGTAAGAATAATTCTTCATTTTTTTTAAATCATTTTTTTGACCTGCAATAATTTTGCTTCTCTGAAAAATTCATACAGTAATTGCAAGTAGATCCTATCTTTCTGAAAAGTATAGCATTTATGTGCATTTTATTAACTAAACTTCTCTTACTAGTCCAAGTCCATAGTTATTTAAGAAAAATTTAATTAACATCATTACTGTGGCTATGTAGGCAAGGGCCACACACACACAAAAAAGAATAGAAAATAACTACTTAGGAATAATTAAAACAAAAACCTGGCTTATTTCATGAAAATGGCTCAAGGAAACCCTTAGGTTTTTTTGCATGGTGACCTTACGATACTATGTGTTTTTGAGGGCACGAAAAGACGACATGTAACACTGGAAACTTATAGGAAACTGTCATCTATCTATATGACAAACATTGATCCAGGAAGGGTTTGCACATTTAATCCTTTCAAAGGCCTGGATAGAGAAACATAATTTCTTCATTTTATAATGGAGGAGACACTTAAATCCAAGGATTTAATTCAGTTTTATAACACTGCTTATCTAGTACGTGGAAAAACTGTAATTCAAATCTGTGTATTTCTGATTCCATTATATCCTCTTACCCAAAAAATTGCTTTAGCGTTGGTTACTATTTTGGTTCCTTTTAAAAACTACACAGTTGGAAGATGGCTCTGCTTTTACCTCTCAGTTTTGAGATTTATTATAAAGTAGTGCTAATTGCTTTATTAATTAATATTAATTCTGACAAATAGATGAATAAAACAAAGAGAAACCCAAAACTCTCTCATACAAATAGGGATATTTACAGAACTAGCACTCATGGACAGTGGGGAAAGTATGAAGTAGTCAATGAATATTGCTGGAAAAATTGGTTATTTATATAACAAATAAATAAAATATCTCTACCTCATAGAACACATACAAATCAATTCCAGACGGATGAAAATCGTCAATGCAAAAATTGAAATAGTTGACAGTTTTACAAGAACATCTTAATGATATTGTCATAGAGAAAATAAAGTATTACACTTCATGAAAATTAAAAAGGTTTGTTATTCAAAATACATGTTAGATTAAAAAGATAAGCTATAACTTGGGAGAAAATGATTGTGATGTATGCAACCAAAAAAGGATTAATATCAACATATATAATTTAAATTTCTGGGAATCAATAAGGAAAAGACAAAATCCATCAGAAAAAGAGGCAAAAGATGCAATCATTTCATGTAAAAGTAGGCACAAATTATGAATAAATGTATGAAAAAATTGTTCAAGCTCATTAGTAATCAAGAAAATGTAAATTCACAATCCAAAATGCATTTCTTTTTAACCCTTGAAAACTGGAGGAAAATTATAGTGTGACTGTTTTTAGTTTGGGCAAGATATGGAATAACAGGCACTTTCACACCATTCCCATGGGAATATAAATTAGTTCATTCACCAGTTATGTAATGAAGCTGAAGATATATATGCCTAAGATCTAGCAATTTTAATTTTACATTTATACCCCAGAGAAACTTTAGCTGTGGGGCATAAAAAAGATATATGAGAGAATATTTAAAGAGGCATTATTCTTAATAGCATAAATTTGGAAACCCACACAAATGTCCATCAAATATAGTGGAATACTTGTACAATGGGCTATAAAACAGAGTAAAAATTAATCAAGTACTGCCTGCATCAAAGCAAAATAATCTAGGAAAATGTTATTTTGGGCAAAATAATCAAGAAGAGAATTACACATATAGTATCTTTCATTTGTATAAAGGGCAAAGACTTGGGGAAGGAACAATATGTTGTTTTATTATTTATAAGTGTGCAATAAACCTATAAGAAAAAAATAAGGAAATGATTGACATAAAATATAGGGTGGTACTTATTTCAGGTTGTGAGGAAGGGAGAAATTATAGGAAAGACACACGAAGGATTTCAAATATAATGGCCACTTTCTATTCTTTTGGTTGAGGATGGGCTCATGGGTATTGACTTTATCATTATTAAACACTAAAGATGTTATACACTATCCAGAATGAATAGAATCCTGCTGACTACCTTGATTTTATACTTCTGACTTCCAGAACTGTAAAAAGAATAAAACTATGTTGTTTTAAGCCACTAAGTTTGTGATGATTGTGACAGCAGTAATGGGATTCTAATGTACTTGTGTAGACTGAGTTGTCCCAAGCTTCCCTGCAGGTACATTCAGATAGGAAAACAGCAACAACAGTTATTTCAATAATGCCATTATCTTGTTTAAATCTTTTGATGGATTTGTTTGTGGGGGAGAAGAACGAGGAAAAGAAGAGGAGGAGAAGGAGGAAAGGAAGGAAGAGGAGGAAGAAGAGAGGAGAAATCTTTATCTTGACCAACAGGGAAGACCTTTTGCTGACCCTGGGACTTTACAGATTCTATCTCCTCTACCTGAAGAAACTCTTCTCCTAACTCTTTATCTTGCAAACTCCAACTGATCCTTCAGGTCTTGGCATAAAATTCACATTTTCAAAAGCATTTCCTGATTCTCTACTCTCAATTGGGGTCTCCCACTCCCTAAAACCAACATGACTATCTCTTCTCACATCCTGTTCTTTTTCTCTTCTGGAGCACTGAAATAATTTGCAATATGGCTATCCTTTTGTGTATTTGATTAATAAGCTTCCCCATCTAGGCCATGGCTCCATGCATGTAAAGTATCATATTGACTTAATTCAATGCTTTATGTTCAGTGCCTTGCAAGTAGTAGTCATTCAATACATATTTGTTGAATGAATAAATGAAGATAAAGAAGGGAATAAATGAAATTCATTGACTCTATTCTGTGTGTACATTCAGCATTTCCTACATCCTATAAACCTCCCCACCTTACTACTTCCTTAAATCACAAGGGGTGTCCTACAAGAAGTCACACAGATATTCCCTTCCACTTCCCCTATTTGTCAGACGCTGAGGACTCTTCCAGATTTCTTTGCTCTTCCATCAGAAATAAAGTCCTCATGGTGACAAAGGTATAAGAAGAAATGGTTCTCTAATCTCTAAATTGCACTTATACAGAGGGACCCAAAGCACTGCTTACATCCTCATTCCTTCTCTCCACTTATTGACATCCAGCCCAATATTATATATAGTTTTTACTGAATCAACTCTCCATTTTTCCTACAGCTTGCACCTTCAGACGGGACTTTGGCAAAGGTATAAATTCAAGTGGTAAAAACCTTGCTGAACTCAGAAATGCCCTTTCCTTTAGAATACTTTATGTCTGGCTCCTTCCTTCCCTCAGAATTTTCCCTAGGAACTCTTAAATCCCCAGGCAAATAAGATTTACCTGAGCTTGCACCACCAGTTCCCCAGACATGTTCAGGCATGTCTGAATTCCATTTCATTTTAAAAAAGGATTTTAGACCCACTTCATGTAAGATACTGAGGTGAGAACATTGGAATTTGGGAAGGGTAAGGGTTTCTACCAAAGTGGAAATGCTGAATAACTGGTCTTACTGAGGCGGGAGGGAGGGATGTTTTTTGTTAAGAGTACCAGACATCCTTGGAGAGAGAGGACCAGCCATCCCCAAGCCAGAGAATGAGCCCTGACTACTAAAGGGTTGTCTGTGCTTGGTTGGCTGCCCCATCAAAGTCACACCTGGAGCGAGTCAGGCAGAAAGGAGAGTCATGCCCCACCACTTCCCCTCCAACCAAACGGAGGGAAGCGCTATTTGTTTTATTTACAATAAACAGCAGAGCAAAGAGAATATGCATCATACTGCAGGCCAAGATATTACTTATTGCTTTAATAAACGTTCGACTATTTTTGAGACAATATGGACAAGCAGGGTGTTTCCCTCCTCTCCCTGCGGTGCTTCAAGTCATTCGCCTGATTTGTGGCCATTTTCTGCAGCTGTGTAATGACTATAAAACTGGGAAAAACATAAAACATGAAAGAAAGGTGTTGAAGTCAGCCTAAAGGTACTAAATTCCTGACAGCAGCTTGTAAAGCAGTCAGGAAATAGGTGCTGGGGGGGTGCTGCTGATGATTTGGAGGTGGGTGAAAAGAGGTGCTGACATGAGGGGGCTGTGGTGAGCTGAAATGAGATAGCACCAAAAAAATCACAAGTGTGAGTTTCCCACCCGGGTGGGAGAGTGCCAGTGAGACAGGGTATGAGCTGCTCATAATGACGTGTGAAGAGCAGATAGCTTAATAGGCTATTAACTGGATCTAGTATTTGTTTTCTCACCTCTTTTCTTTGGGGACATGGGTGCAGGGAATGAGAAGAGATATAAACTAGGATTTTTTTTTTCTGTTGCTTGTTTTTTAATATGAAACACATGGTTGATTTTCATAACACAGAGCATTTTCCTCCACTTTATATCACCATTATTAGTGGTGCTCATTTGAAAAGTATTTTGACTCGCTCTATGAATTCCGATTAGGTTTCTCAAAATTAAAAGCAGGACAAGTTTACTAAAATATTTTTGTATATAGTAAGCCTTTAGTGTGTGGACCAGTTTAAGATTATTTATGAATTCCAAAAAGAGAGATTATGTTTGTAAACTGGTCTGTTCTTCTGGGTGTGATACCCTTTGAATGTATTAGATTCAGCTGAGATGTCTTTGTTTAAATTATGTTAAGATTAGGGCTTTGATTCAATCAGGTCAGTAGGGTGTAACTCAGGTTAAGTCCCTGCCCCCTTGGTGGCCTATATAAACACTCACTCAAGAAGATAAACAGTAGAAGGCACAGAAAGAAAGAGTTTCATAGACATGGCACAGGAGAGAAGTTTAATCCAGTGGCTTCAGGAAGAGAGATGAGCCATTTACCTGATAGTTTGCAGCTGAAGAGAACAGAGCAGCTGAGCTGAGGAAGCCCAGAAAGAAACAAACCCTATGCCAGCCTACAGCTGAGATCAGAAGAAGCTGAGCCCATGGAGTCTTAAGAGGAAGGAGACACAAAGCAGCTGCCATCTTACTTTAACATGTGGCAACTGACTTTGGTGAGGAAGTACCTTTTATGGTACTTTGAGTTGGACTCTTTAGGGTCTTGTAACTTTAAGCTTTTACCCCAACTAAATACCCTTTGTATTTTTGGTACTTTGCATCAGCACTTCTTTGGCTGACTAATAAAGGGTAGAAATTTTTGTTCCTTTTAGCTCTCCAAAAATAGTTTTTGTAATACTCTCTCCTGATCATTTTAACTGCATGCTGTTTGACCTGAAGAGTCTCCAAGTAACCTTCCCAGCACCAGCCTTGTCTTAGTTTTCCAGGTCTGCTATGAAAAATACCACAAAGTGGATTGGTTTAACCACAGAAATTTATTGTCACATGGTTTTGGAGGCTAGAAGTCCAGCATCATGGTATTGATAGGAGTTGATTTATCCCAGAGCCTGTAGCATTCTGGCAATCATCCCTCACATGGAAATCTCTCTCTCCTTGTGTTTACTTCTCTGGTTTCTGCTTATTTCTGATTTCTACTGATTTCTGGCTTCTTCTGACCTCTACTAGCTTTAACTGAATTTCCTTTGCTTGTAAACTCTTCAGACATATCAATTAAGGCCCACTTTGATTCAAATTGGCCTCATCCAAATAGTATCCTTGAAGGTTCTATTCACAAATGAGTCTATACCTTAACTAATAATAGCATCTTCAAAAGTCCTACTTACAAGTGGGTCCACAGTCATGAGGCAGGTTAGTTTAGGAAAAGGGAAGCCGAGTCTAGACCTGGCAGAAAATTATGGCTGCAAAACATGTGGTCCTGGAACTCCACCTGGAAACCCCCTAAGAGAAAGACTGCCCCAAAGGGGCTGAGGGAAGGACTTCACAAGAACCCCATTTGGAATGAGATCTCATTCAGGGTCAAAGAAAAGTCCCAGATATCCTCAACGGGCCTCACCATTGGGCCACCTGGAGAACTGATGGGTGGGGCCCCAGCCATTTACTGTTCTGACTTTCCTGAACATAAGCAAGGGGAGGAATAATTAATAGCTTAAACAGTAACCACACAAGCTAAATCTTGCTCTCTCTGCCTAGAGGAGCCCACATCTAATCTTGGTGTGGATTTCCGTCCTTCTCTCCCATTTCTCAGCGAGCTCTGTTCTTTTCCCCCATTTCTCAATAAATTCTTTTTACTGGCCTAACTAAACTGGTATGTTCTTCAATTCTTTTACGCAACATAGCCAAGAACTAGAGGAATCCAACACTTCCCCGGCTTCATTCACAGGTTTGGGAGTTAAGACCTGAAAATGTCTTTTGAAGGGGGCATGATTCAATTCTCAATAACCATCCTTTGAAATATAGGGGAAATATTTACTAGATAAGCTAAATCCAGTATATAAATCCACCATGGTGATTTTCAAATGAATCCTATTCAAGGTCCAATAAAGTAACCCTGGGGATAAATTGGATGTTGCAAAATTTTGAGTCCAGTGAAAAGACTGAAGACTCAGCTATAATCAGTTCTCATTTCATTCAGAGTGCAAGGGGGATCTTACATTTTCCTATAGCAGCTATTTTACTAGTTCTGGTGAATAGATTGTGAGTGAATATGATATGTACCAATTCCAGGCTGGAGGCCCTCCCCTGCCTTCATTCCCAATCATGGTAATCACTGGGGCATTGATTCAGAATGAGGTGTGACAAATACAAAGAACCTGGATTACTGAGCCACCACCTAGAGAACAACTGCCCTGGGGAGCTGCCTGCATCAAAGTTAACTTTTAACAAACTAGGAGTGAAATTAATTTTGGTAAGCTAACAGATTGTTGGGCATCTTTGTTACTGCACACATGCTGACTAACACATGCTGACTAACACATGCTGACTAACATTCAAGAGAAACCGGAAAATATATGGACTGAGTTTGGTACAGTCTATATAGAGAAGGCTGTTGAGAGAACATATGTGATACTACTTAACACAGAATAACCCAGATGTGGGGAAATGTACTAAATTTAAACCTGTATGGACCATGAGATCGCCATGGAGATGCACCACTCAGAGTTCCTTTGAGAAAACCTGTCATTCATAGTTGACTGAGAGCCTCTAACTGCTGCACTCCTGGATGCTGAGGCCCTTCTTCTTCTATTTTGTTCCCAGCTACTGACCGAGCACAGCAGGGGTACTAGTGTTGGAAATTACCCTGAAATCAGTATTCCCCCAATTATGTTCCAGGACCCTACAATGGCTTGGTCAAGAGTTTCTCTGTTTCCTGAGGTTCTTCCTAGCAATTCTTTCTCTCTCTCTCCTTTCAGAGGTGTCAGGCTTTTATAAAGTTCTGAAGGTTCTTCCTGATATTCCCTCAGCCTTTACTCTTCACAGGCACTCCCATCAATAAATTCCATCTTCATTACTGCTCCTTGCAGGTCTCAAACCAGCACAAGTATTTTATTGGGCCCATAAGACCATCTTGCACTCCCATGTGCAAAAATAACTTTCTCACAGATGCTTGTAGTGTCAGTTATCCTAAAGATATATCAACCTGGGACAAGCAACTAAGCTTGAGGAAGCTCTGTGTGTATATCTGTGTGTGTGTGTAGAGGAGCTGGGGGGGGCAGCAGGATAA
This sequence comes from Chaetophractus vellerosus, assembly GCA_004027955.1. Classification (NCBI taxonomy): domain Eukaryota; kingdom Metazoa; phylum Chordata; class Mammalia; order Cingulata; family Chlamyphoridae; genus Chaetophractus; species Chaetophractus vellerosus. The sequence continues at coordinate 9,024 of PVKH010005516.1, read as the reverse complement.
CTCTCTCCCTCCCACTTCTGAGGACAGGAGTCAGTTCTATCCAGACTTTGAAATATGGATACCTCTGGTCCTTCCAGTCGCAGTTCGGAAGCTACCCTTTGCCACATTTGGAGTCAAGCTAAGAAATAGGACAGAATTTAGTAAGAAACACAGGGGAAAAAATTTACATCTGAGGCAGGCTAGAACAAGGGACCTGAGGGGAGGGACATATGCCATGGGAAGGCACTAGAGTAACAAAGATAAAACAGCCAGTCCAGTGTGAGCCTCCTGCTCGTGGCCTCCCATCTTTGCCTGAGCCCACAACAGGGAGCTGCCAATGACAGCGGGACAAGTTGCCAACAAGGGAGTAGTCCCCTGCCCGAGGTCCGGTGCCTGAAAACAACAGATAAAGGAGAGGCCTCTTCACCACCTGACTCTTGGATGTTTGTAGACTCCCTGCCCTGATTCCCACTCAGGCCGGCGGACACTCAGAACCAACAAGAATGTTGTGTTTCCAATCTATCTTTTGCATACAACAGAACCAATAAGAATGTTGCAACTCACAAATCATCACTTACATGGAGGAAGGAGGTGGGGGCAGCCTTAATAAGGCGATATCCCCAGCACTAGGGTGCATCTCCCCCCCGTGAGCCCACCCACACTCCTGTCTTGCCTGTGCACTTTCACTTTACATTCAACTCTTTACTTGCTCGCTTAACTGTGGCGCATTCTTGAATTCTTTCTTGCGACATGGCCAAGGACCACCTGGAAGTTCACCTGGCAAAAGATCTATGAAGAAAATGCCTATTATTTTCTTTTACTCTTGACTCAATTATACATAGATTTTTAGTAAAATTTCACTACAAGTTAGAGGCTGCACTTTGGTACTAGGAAGTAAAGGAAGGTTATTTACAATGCACAGGACGAGGGAGATAGGGAGAGAATGTTTTTCTGATCCCCTGAGAACAAAGGGGCTGGAGTAAGTGGAATCAGCAGTGAGGGAAAACCCATGAAGAGAAGGAAAATTATATCAGGGGAACATGGACAACTGAGACATTCAAAGTATTATGAAGACATTGCAGTGATGGATACGGGCCGTTACACTTTTTGACAAAACCTATAAAATTGTGCGGGGCAGAGTGTAAACTTAATGTAAATTGTAGTATATGGTTAGTGGCAATGCTTCAATATGTGTTCATCAATGGTAACAAATGTACCTACCAATGAAAGATGATGTTAATGGGGGAAAGTGTGGGAGGGGGAGGGGGGATATGGGAATACCTTATATTTTCCATGCAACATTTAAGTAATCTAAAGCTTCTTTAAATATAAAACACACACACACAGAAAGCATTGTGAAGGGACTTGACACCATCTTAGAAGGGAGCATGGGGGGAGGAAGGCAGTCCAAAAGACAGAACATGAGCCGCAATCTGAAATCATAATTGGCCTAAACTTTTTAAGTTCCTCACGCTACTCCTCAGTGTGGGACCTATAAGGAAGGTCAGATAAGTTATGAAGAAATAAATCACATTTTCTTAGCACTCAACATAGTCGAGTGAATTTATATCCCCACAGGTGCTCCTAGAGGTAGAGTGAAAAGGGAGAAGAGGAATGGGGAGATGTTCCATTCACAGAAGATCACGTGTGTGGCCCTTACTTCTCTGGCTCTTGTCCTTTCTTTCAAAGCCTCTATTTTGGATTTAGGACCCATCTCTTTGCTGCGGTTTCACACATCTGCCCTACTAAAGGCTGTTCATGGGAATGTGGAAGACACTTTTCATTTCCCTGGTCAACAGCGCTTCCTTTTGCTCTCTCTTCCTTTCTACTGATAGAAACTTCCTTCTGGAACAGTTTTTAAAAGCTCGATACTTATTTCTTCGCCACCCTTGTAGCTAAATGTGTCCATGGGTCCTGGTTCTGGTTGATGATAAAGAAAGGAAACCTACAGGGGAGTTTACAAGAAAGATTTTTTTCCCTTCATGAACAGAAAATGGCACACAATGAGGACGCTTTCTCTCCTGTGTCATTGCGTAAAAGTGTGTGAAGATGCCCAAAGTAGCTGGAATGACCTAGAGGGTGATTATGTTTTCCAAACATGAAATAAGTCAACATGGACTGACACGTCAGCTCATGGAAAGAATTGAATCAGCAACTTACATCAAACTAGCGTGGTCCCAGGAGAGTTGGACATTTGTCCCTTTCCATAGCTAGCCGTAACCTTGATGCTTTCATGCTGTCCATGGCCTCAGGTTGGTATAATTTGCCTCTACCCTCTTTCCTCCACTTTCTGACCTAATCTCAAATCCCACAGTCACCGAACCCTGAAGTCTCTGAAATAGAGACGTTGGCCCCATATCGCACTTCTGACTTAGTGCAATATACGTTTATGTTGGCTTCCTGCCTCCATGATATTTTTGTACTTACTTCCTTCATTATCCAGTATTCAGCTATTCTTGATAAATACCTTATCATATTCGCCTGGTCTTGCACATGGGACCTGCATGGTTAGAGATATATAGTTGAAAAAGGACTATGCAGAAAAGGGGTGACCACAAATGTCTGAATAGGAGCCAATGACATTGACACAGTGGCACAGGGCAGGACTTACATGTGTGAAGTACCCTCCAAAAGCTTTCAGACATTTTGGCATTTATCATGGTATAAAATTTTTAAGACCTAAAAATGAAACCATAGGATATGCATTTTGTACAGAATTATCATCTAGTTTATTTGACTCAGGAAAGCTATTAGAAAACCTGCTTTTAAGAATAGCCAGAATAATAAAATACCACTTTTGAAATGCTACACATCCTATATAGTAAATATTAAAAGATTTATTAAATAAGGAAAATGTAGCAATATGAACAATGGCAAGTTTTAGCTGATATGCCTACCACTAGGTAATACAATTTATCACTCTTAAGTTGATAATTATGGTGTGGATTTAATATATGAAACCAGGTATTTGATTTGGATAGCATAATTTACAACAAAGGCAGTCCACTACCCTGTATCACTCATGGCCTTACTAATTTTTATATTTCATTAAATACAAAAATCTACTAAAATTCAAATATTATTAATATTACAAGAAAATCTAGGGTTTAGAATTACGCAATTTATCAAAAGCTTACTTTAGAAAGAGAGAGGTAAAGATAAATTTCTTGAAAATAATTTAAAGATTTAACCATGTAAATATAAAAAGAAGATCTTCAGATAATTGAATGAAATTAGACAATGCAGAAACAATTTGTTTAGAGGCACTGACCACAAATATATTTGTTATTCTTTCCACTAAACATACATATACTTTGAAACAACATCTCCATTTTTGGTACTTCCATAAAATATAAAATTTAATGAACAAAATTTTCTGAAAAATGATAATTTAAGGGTAAATTTTTGGCAGGCTTGGGTAAAATCATTTAAATTCAATACTCTTATCAAGGACTTATTAAGTACCATTGTAATAAGCCATATATGTATATAATGGCACAGCCACTGTGCCAGACCAATTCCTAACTAGCTGTATGTATTTCAGCAAGAGTCTCTGACTCCCTGAATTTCAATTTTCTTATATTTAACTTGGGATAATCATGAGCTTGGGATATTGTGAGAGTACCACAGGAATTGAAAAATTAAGCAGAGGACTTAAACAAACTTTCTGCATTTTTAGTGAAGTGTATTCCTTTTGATCATTATTAGCATTTTCCCCCCAGAACCATCATTGGAGATTCCAATACATCTGGGAATGAATGTCTTCCTCTGTGTACAGGGTAGACTATTCTTTCTTTGAAGCGATCTTTAATTCTTTCCTTTGCCTTATTTTTCCACATTTTGGGCCCTGGTTTAATTTTGTTAAACCCTCTAAGGTCCTCAAGGTGAGGGCTTGATCCCTCAGCTCCATCCCTCTTGCTCTTGGGGCTGTGTCTCTTGGACCTCCCTTACCTGTCCTGTCCCTCCTGTTACACACGTGGCTTTAGGACTTGGCACCTCTTAGGCCCCACACTCTGGTCTCCTTTGACTTAATTGTGAGGGGTCCTGCTTTCTTTTCATGTCATTTGAACATCTCCTCCTACTTTTATCCTTCACAAGAACCAGGGCTGAGCTCGATTATTTTTATCATCTCCTCAGGGTGCTTTCCCTCTCTCAGGAGGACCCACTTTCTTCATCTTGCTTCATATGTCTCTGTTTATCCCTACTAATTGGATAGCTCATCCTTCAAGCTCACTCCCAGGTAGAAGTGACCATCTCTAGCTGTGGGAACACTGCTGTGCTGTAAGCATTTACATTTCTATTTTGCTTCTCGATAGGCATATCTTTTACTGTCCATGTGGTACCATCTTCACCCATGGAATGTATGGGGAACACGTTCCCTTCCCCCAAGGAATGTAGACTCCAGCTTTCCAGGCACATGCTTCTCAACTGGAAGTCTCTGACCACTACTTTTATGCTGACTCTGCCTATGATCTCATTCTGGCTCCAGGCTCTTAGACACAGTAGTTAATTCTTGGAATTTCAAATTATTCTTTCCCCAGTTGCTTCGCAGTTGTCATTTGTACTCATCCTGACTTCCAGGTTTCCAGATTCTATTCACACCCCTAACCTCTCCAGACCTTCTTAGAACTAGCTTAGCATTCTTACAGACCATACAAACAGCTCCACCTGGGAGAAGTCCTAGCACCCATGGATGGGTATGGCAGGGTCTCTGGAATCTACACTGTAGTTCTTGGTGCACCGGCACTCTGATTTTCCCTCTGATTCAATTCAGTGACTCACCTCCTCCCTCTCTGGCTCATGAACTTGGAATTTGGACTTGATCTCTTCAATAATTTCCCTGCAAGTACAGACTTAGTGGCCACTGGATTTTTATCACCTCATATAGGTCCCTTTTCTAAATATAGGCCTAGCCAAAGCATATCTTAAGTTTTCAGTGGTGACTGATGATCTGGAGTGCAATATTTCAGATTGCTCTGACCCTCAGGCCCTGGTAGTAGAGGGCTCTTTAAATTCCAACCAAACCTTCACAGGCAATTGTTGTAGCTTCTCAGTCCATCTGGTTTGAAATGATCCTTTTAGTTTTGATTCAACTGGGCAGATGAAATCTCAGTGGTTTCAATAACACATATTGGCAGGGTTGGCCTCAGTCTAAGATGGAGCAAGCATTTACCCATATGGTATGATTTTGGTGGTATTGGAAAAGACCTTGCTTCACCCCTTCCCCACATGTCAATTATAATTTTGTGTTTTCTAATTTTTGCCTGAAGTTTCAACATAAAAGCGCTAATCTTTAAAGTTTAATGATTGGCAAAAATGAATATCCCACTGGAAAAATGTACATTTGTTACAGCTCTTTATATCATAATGAGAATAAAGAACTTATAGACATTTTGTTTCCATTTATTTACTTATTTCCCCTTATCTACATAAATTTGATGATGCTACAATAAAACATGTTCATAAAATGCAATAAATACATCTAAAATATGTGGAAAGTGATGATAGAAGCAGAAAACAATAATACAAATGGAGAAACTTGGTACACCCCCACACACACCAAATTGCCTTTGTATGCTGCAATCTCAGTTTTTAGGGTCTTATACAAGATCAAAAGGATAAGGAAATTTAGATATAACCACTCTGTAAATTAGCATAATTATTTCCCTTTTACAGAAGAAGAAACTGAGGCTCAAGTCCTATATTTAGTATATGGTAGAGACAATTATATAATCCAGATGTTAACTGGCTCCAAAATTTTTAGCTAACTACTATCCCACTTGCTTTCAAAATGTAATGCTAAAATTTGTCCCTTTCACAGTTTTTCCAGAAATAAGCCCTGGATGCAGGTACTAAAAAGGTGGTGGGGTAGCTAAGGTTGGAAGATATTTCTAGTTTATATTCTTTGCAGGATCTTCTGTCCACAGGTAATGCTAAGGAATTAATCTTGCTTCACCAAAAGAAACACCATGCAACCAATGAGGAAGGACACAGTTACATTCAATTCCTATCAGAGCAGAGTTTATAAGGCTACATTAGTCACATTTGGGTTGTGTCTGGCTTTCCCCCCCCCCCCAAATGCCTCATTTAAATGCTGACAGATTGGTTGGCATTGTGAATGTCTTTGATATGTAATCATAAAATGGTGTGACTTGTGAAAATGTGGTATATAAAACTGCTGTTACTCAGACTGTTTTCAGGGTAACATTTGATTGACAACAAGGACTTGTGCAAAAAGTGATATCTATTGAGAATAGGAGAGGGGTTTCATGTGGTATGTTGTTATTTAGATGATATTTAAAACCCTTTTGCTCATTGCACTCTAAAAACCGAGAAAGCAGTCCATGGAAAGGAAGGCACAATCTGTATCCCTGCCAAACTCTTCCTTTCAAAAGAGTGCGTGTTGATTTTTTTTCTATCACCAAAGTAATTTCCATTTTTCAGCAAAAATCTACAATGCTGAATTTTGTATATCTGGAAAAGGAAAGAATACGGATATCTTTCTTTTTCCAAAGAGCACATTTCCTTTGTTTTGGTGTTAAAATGCCAAAATGCATATGATGGTCTGGGAAAACAAAACAAAACATTCTTTCATTCTCTTTCATGATTCCCAATAGCAGGAAATCCATTAGAGAGGAACTCCTGGGATCAAGGACAGGCAAGGAGCAATGATTTCAGCAGAATATTTCCTTTTATTGGAGGATTTCAGCAAACTGTTTTGTGTCGTGGAGAACTTCTCAGTGGAAAAGAGACCCAGTGTTTCTGTGCACTTGGTGTTCTTGGCTCAGCAGTAACCAGAGGCTGGCTCTTGGCACAGGTCACCATCTGCAGGCTGGGGTCACTTACATCAAGTCAGTGGATTCAGAGCTTTTAGCTGGTGTCAAATACACTTCTTGCTATTAGGTGTCAACTTCCTTGGCTGTTTTTCTTCACTTACTTGGAAGTAATTGTCACACAGTCAGGTAACGTCTACATAATTAACACACCTGTCTCTCAGACACAGGTGATACAAAATTTCCTTTAAAAATAACCTAAAACATGGAAGCAAACCAAGTATCCACCAACCAATGAATGGAAAAACAAATATGGTGCATACATACAATGGAAACTATTAAGCTGCAAAAAGGAAAAGGAATGAAGTTCTGATAACACGCAACAACTTGCATGAACCCTGAAGACATCACACCGAGCGAAATAAGCCAGACACAAATATACCAAGCGTACGCTATGGACCAGAGCTGGTGGCAATAGTCTGATGATGTTCTTTCATAATCTGTGATAAATATTTCACAACAATGTAAGGTGTTGCTGAAGGGGTGTTGTATGGGAATTCTGCACAATATGCCTGACTGTTTTGTAAGCTCACGACTTCTCCACTAAAAAATTAAAAATCAATTTTAAAAAGTAGCCTAAAATAAAAATTGTCTCTCTTTAAAGAAAATATAGAAGTATAGAAATGGCCCTCAGAAGCTATTCTGGTTCTAGATTACCAAGTCTAGAATCATTCCAGAATACCAAATAGGTATGATATTTTGTCAAAAGCCACTTAAACTTGAATTCATAAGTGTATGTGTGTTTCTTTGATTTTTCTCCTTCCATCTCTGAAATGTTAAGAATTTTAATCTTAACAACAAGGAAGCTTTTCTTTTTTAACTTTTCAATTTATGTAATAGAGGAGTCATGGGCATAATTACCATAACTTTGAGATCCTTACTTGACTCATAAAAACATACATCATCCCTTTTCCACCAAATATCTAGGAACAAGGCTATGCAGAAGGATAAATCTTTTCCATCTAAGTGAACATAGTCATATGTTATAGGTACTATTTATCATGTCTACAAGTGTGAGACATGTTAAACACAAAATGGCTCTTCATCTTCTCAATAAGCACAGGAGATATTGTTGTCTTCTTTTTTAGGTAAGGAAACTGAGGGTTAGAAAGTTTCATTAACCTGCCTTAGCTCTACAACCAATAAATGGAAGGTCTGGATTCAATATCTCAGTTACAAAGCTAATGCTTGGCACTAACTGCCGCCTGTTGTATCCTGCTGAACATCACTTTCCCGCGAACCTGAATGGGAGAAACAAATCGGTGAGCCCCAAACCTGCCTCCTTCACTTCACGGAATTTTACATGCATAAAACATATGCTCTTGATGCATCCTGGTTTTTAATATTTGAATAAACAAGAGACATTTCGTCTCTGAGGTGATTCACTAAAAGAATATGATTTTGTTTTATAATTCTTTACAATTTCCATTTGGATTCAATGCTGGAACTATGAGGATCACTGTATTGAAGGGACATAGCAGTGCACAAAGCGTGTGAGTGAGCTAGAGCTCATGCTGTTTAAATTACTGCTTCTGTGGCTTTGACAGTTATAAATACTACTGCCTTTTCTTTGCAATATACTTTTCTGCAGCAGTTAAAACTAACCTTCCTTGGGTTATAGAAGACTACTTAACTTTATTAGTCTTGGTCAGAAAGAGTAACGTAAGTAGACAGCTATACTTTCTTTTGGTCCAAAGACAGTTACACATATTATTTGATAAAAGTAAAGATGTCATGAAAAATGAGATCCGAAATAGCATACTTTCTACCTACATAGGAAAAAATACCTTCTGCAAAATTGATTTGAAAATTTTTATAGTCTTTGTATGCCTATTTTTAAAAAATGAAGGAAAAAAACTTTAAAAATCAAATATTATTAAGTTGCAATATTACTATGAGACGTCTCCCCAGCATTGTGAACATGAGTTTCTGATTAAAACATGCTGGGATCATAATGGTGGCTCTAGCAAAAATCAGCATTGCAACTTTAGGAAAATTATAAAACCTGTTCTACACTCATCTTATCCAGTTGTAAAAGGGGCAGATTATTCTGTATTTCAAAGGTTGTTTTTTTTATAAAATAAACATTAAATAAAACACTAAATGTAAAGTACTTAAGAAAATTCTGGTCAGCGTAACATATGAATACACATGGAAGTTCTGCCGCACCATACTTCAAAACTACAGCACATAGTCACAAAATATTTGAATA
>PVKH010005515.1:0-22010 GCA_004027955.1 Chaetophractus vellerosus | reverse complement strand
TACAAACATAATCTAATCTATATTTTTGGAATTCATAATTAGATCAAACTCAAACCATTGCACCGTGGCAGCTTTTTTTTGCCCTGCCCACGGCGGCTCCGCCTGCCCATGGCGGCTCTGCCTTCCCAGGCGGTCTGCCCGCTCGGAGAGGCCCCCGGGAACCCAACCTGGGGCCTCCCATGTGGTGTACCGGCGCCCCATCCACTGGGCTACAGCCGGCCCCCCAGAAATCTCTTTAGCATCTCTTATAGGGCTGATCTAGCAGTGATGAACTTCCTCAGCTTTTGTTTATCTGGAAGTGTCTTAATCTCTCCCTCATATTTGAAAGACAATCTTGACTGATACGGAATTCTTGGTTGGCAGTTTTTTGCTTTCAGCACTTTAAATATGTCATCCTACAACCTTCTTGCCTCCATGATTTCCAATGAGAAATTGGCACTTAATCTTACTGATGATCCCTTATGTGTGACATGCTGCTTTTTTCTCAGCTTTCAGAATTCTCTCTTTATCTTTGGCCTTCAATAGTTTCATTATAACATTGCTGTGGCATGAATCCAAACAGTTTGCAGAGTGTTTTGAAAATTGGGGAGTGTCCATCCATTATTTCTTCAAAACCTTTTTCTGTTCCTTTCTCTCTTTCTTTTCCTTTTGGGACTCCCACAATGCATATATTGCATGCTTGATGGTGGCCCACAGGTTCTTGAGGCTTTGATTGCTTTTCTTCATTCTTCCTTCTTTCTGCTCCTCAGACTGAACGATTTCAATCATTTTATCTTCAAGTTCACTGAGTCTTTTTTCCGCCAGCTCCAATCTGCTATTGAACCCCTCTAGGGAATTTTAAATTTCTGTTACTGTGGTTTTCATCTCTCTTTGGTTCTTTTCATAATTTCCAACTCTATTGATCCTCTCTTTGTGTTCATCTATCTTTTTCCTGATTTTCTTAATTCTTTGCCCATGTTTTCCTTTATCTTTTTGGGCATATTTAGGACCATTTTTAAAAAGTCTTTATCTGACATGTCCCAGGTATGATCCTTCTCATTGATGGTTTCTAATGCTTTAATGTTATCCTTTGCCTGGGCCTTTGCTTCTGGTTTCTTTGTATATTTTGTAACCTTTTGTTGAAACCTCTACATTTTGATATTTTAATGTGTTATTGCTGGAATTTAGAGTCTGAGGGACCTGTTCTTTAAGCTTGTATACAGATAATATTATGATGGAGTTTTCCTTGACTGCCAGGAGCTAAAAAAGAAAATAAAAAGAAAACACCTTTTCCAGTTATTGCAGAATGACCTGTGCAAGCACTCTTCTTCAGGGCTTAGCCATACAGTACAATGAGTTTAGAGTGTAGCTCTAGGCCAAAGCATTGGGTGCTTCCCTGATCCCTTATGTGCATATCTCTTATCTTGGGAATGCACATGTGGCTCTAAGAATCCCCATTTTCATGCTTGCAAATGCTCCTTCTTCCCCAGGAAACAGTTTCCTCATGGTCCTGGGCATTGCACTGTATGTCCTACTGCCAGCAGTCCCTTCCCCCAGGCAGCATGACTTGACTGCTCTCCTACAGCATTCTGTAGGAGAATTCCCTGAGCTGCTTTCTATATACAGGCCAAGTTCTAAGATCCCCTCAGGCTACCACCAGACAGATTGGGCCAGACATACATGCTTCCAGCATTTGCAGGAGGGTTACTATACTACATCTGGAACTGAGACCAGAGATCTGCACTGAGAAGACAAGCTGCTTCCAAGCTGAGTCATTGAGAGATGGGAGAGGGGCCCCTAGATCTTAATGCTTTCAAATAGCTTTTTTCTAAAATTTGGCATTTGCCCTATTACTGCAGCCCTTAAACTGTTTACTAAAGTTTTGAGAAAGATGTTTCTGCCAGTTCTTGCTGGTTGTTCAAAACTTCTGTAGATAGATGGAGCCCTGAAGTGTCTCACTCCACCTTTTGTTCCTGTGTGTCAGGGCTCTCTTCCGTCTCTTATAAGGATACCTGTCATTGGATTTAAGGCCCACCTGAAATCCAGAATAATTCCATCTAGAAAGCCTTAACTTAATTATATCTGCAAAGACCCTTTTCCACCATAAGTTTAAATTCATAGGCACTTGGGCATATCTTTTGGGGGCCTTCATTCAACCCATTATAAGGGCCCTGCCAAATTTTCTCTGCTAAGTCCAGTTTTTAGCATGGGGATGGCAAAAGGCTGAGGGGTATCATCAAAGCTGCAAAGATGCCCAACTTTGAAATGTTTTTGTCATTACTTCCCCAGCTTCTATTTGACAATTTGTGCCAGCCACTGTGGTAGGCTTTAGGAGTATAGAGCAAACCTGAACACCAACCCTTTTGTCAATGTTCTTAGAATCTATCCGAGAGACTAACAGTGGCACAAATACTTATGATCCATTGATGTATGCTCTCTAAAAGAGGTAGGTACAAAGTGCTCTGAATAAAGAATTAAGTCATGTCATTTGTACGGTAAACATGTGAGGAAGGTAGAGAAGGCAATTTAGACTCACTTTTATAACTGAGGTACCTGAGGACCAGTGAAGCTGAATGATCTACAGTCCCACAGCTCAGAAATGACAGAACTAAGGCTTGAACCCAGAGCTTCTGACAATTTGTTTAGAGGCCACATATGTCTGGCAGTTGAAAACGAAGAGCTTGTTCTCTTAGAAGGCTGGTCATCATGTTCTTATGACTTTTCTTTGAATTCTAGAAACTTTTATCACATTTGTAGAGCAACTGTTGGTGAAGATTTATATAGACTGCTAATTATCTAATGTTATTGCCTTGTGTTTCATTGATAAATCTTTTCTTTATTGTTCTTTTCTGTTTCTATTTTGAGTGATAGATTGCTGGATATGGAAGCCCAGACTATTTTTTGATGAAATGTTTTCAAACAGCAATGAGACAGAAGAATAAGGTTCTGGGCCAAGAATCACTGAAAATTGTGAATTTGTGATAAACAAAATGTAAATTGACTTTCTCTATAGGAGAATGTCTGTGAAGTCTTTGAGGTGAGCCTCAAGTCGGCCCCTCTTTCATACTATCTTCTATTCACTCTGTTCCCTCACTGGGAACCCCCATTATGGGAAGAGGGGTAAGGAGGAAGTACAATGAATTACCCTTGGCATATAGAGGGTGCTCAGCATTGAGTTCCTTTCAGCTCAACAGACAGATATTGAACACCTATCAAGTGTCAGTGATCGTGATGAATGTGAGAGATGCAAAGAAAGCTAAGATGCAGGTTCTGCCTTCAAGAAGCCTATTGTCTAACATACTCACTGGATAGAGATATTTGGTGAGCAGAGGGAACAAGGAAGTAGGAGAAACACCCACTGTCAAGGTTACTACCAGTGGGTCGAGGGGATGGATGGGTGAGCCATGTTAGATTGGTAGCTGGGGACAGGTTACCCTCACATTGAGACATGGAGATTGAGGAAAAGCACATTCTTATCTTGCTTATAGAGTGATGAGATAGATCGAACCTGCATTGGGCAAGGTTGGGGCTGCAGGGATGGTGGCAAAGGGTCCCTGACAAGCTCAGTGCCTGATTTATGAATTCTTTACCAATCTAGAACATATGGGCCAATTTTGCTCCCTTGGGGAATTTTCACACTGAAAACGTCCACCAATGCTCATTTTATAGAAGAGTATGATCAGAATGAAGGGATGTAATAAATTAATATTGACACTCGCTATGCTGCCGATTAAGCTGGGTATGTCTTCTAGTCCAGGCCTTGCTGCAGGCTCTTTATCACCTGACAGAAATGCCAGAATGATTCTGTCATGTAGTTTCTCTGGGTCCCAATTGCCTCTTTCTGGGTGCATAAAGTGGTCAAAGGGTTGTTGGGAAATTTGTTTAGAAAAAAAAATGCACATTTGTTTAGCAATTCCAAAGGGAGTTGTTGCTAAGACCAGTTTATGTGAGTTCTAAGCTGCAGCTACTTCCTTGTCAAAACCTATTGTAGCTATTTTTAGGACCCCTTAGATAGTGTCACAGATAGAAGAGTATTTGGTCTTTGTTGTTTCAACATCAAAGAGAGCATTAAAATTGAGAGAAGATACTACAGAAGGGAGAAGAGATAGATGCCCGTGCAAGGTGTTCCAGTGAGATGGGAATTATAGAAAGCCTGTTGAAGAGCTGACAGTTCAAGATAGTGCAGGTGCGACCTGAGAGCATTTGTACTTGGGCGCTGGCTGCATCTCTTGCCCCCTGATCCGGTTCTGCTGCCTGGAGCCTCACCACAGGAACCCATCCATTTGACTTTCCCAGGAGTGAGGGGGCGCTAACACCCGTGAGCAAACCTTTGATCAAGAGGGGATAGGAGCTGATGATAAACATCTTCTCCTTTCTACTCTAAGGAAGCACTCCTAATATGCATTTCCTATGGCTTCTTAGAGCACCGGCTGGGATGAAGCTACCTGTTGTGTGTAGTAATAGAATGAGGCAGCTTTTTCCTGTGGCAGTCAGTTGGGTAAGTGCCTCCCATACATGATCCTAAAGGTTCTCATTGCACGTTATCCTTAAAGATTCTAAAGAGTATCCTGAAGAAATGTTATCTTTGTTTAAACTAGGGTTTCCCAAATTTATTTAGTCAGCTTTTTCGTTGTTGTGCACACGTGTGTGTGCATGTGTGTGCATTTAGTAGCTTCTACTAGAATCTTTCCACTAAAGTCTTACATTTTGAGGAAACTGAGACTATTGGTACATTGATTCTCCTGTGAAATCCCTCCTAATGGAGACCCCAGGTATTCTCAGTTTGGGGGTATTTTTTCCGTACCTCTCCACACAACCATTGATCCACCACTGGCCCTGATTAGGCCTCATTTCTCAACCCCACTCAAATAATGAAAGCAAATCATTAAAATGATTTCCTGTGGCAGCCAGATTGGAAAATGCCTTCCATACATTATCTCTTTTGTCCTCAAAAACGTCCTATGAGATAAGCTTGAGTGTTCCCATTTTACAGATGAGAAAAACTAGGGTTCACAGCAGTTAAGTAACTTTTCACGGACATTCAGCCAGTAAGTTGCAGAACGAATATAAGACAGCCCAGGTCTATCTGACTCCAAAGCAAAAGCTGTCATCAAGAAACTAGTTTCTCAAGGTGAGCTACCTGAGATGAGTTTAACTCAGGGGTTCTTAACCATTTTTGTTCCATGGACCACTTTGTCAGTCAGTTGAAAACCATGGACCCTTTACTAAGTCCACAATATACTGTGTATTGTTTAATAAATATATCATACCCACACCAACATGTCCCCACAAGAATAATGGTTTTCTGAAATTCAATTCAAGCTCATGGACCTCTTTTTAAGAACTCTTGCACTGAATAATGAACACTTTTAAAAATATATTCATTATGATTATTAGAGAAAAAAATTTACTAGTGCTTTAAACTTGCAATATGACATTTCCTTTTGGAATAAATTTGTTTTGGTAAGAAAAAAAAGCAAGTAGATTGAAAGAAAAAAATTAAGTAATAATAATAATATTGTTGTGTTGATACAGCAAAAACTGTGAAGGTGATGCATTGAATAAAAGTTTGGGAAGCACTGAGTAAGGCCAACTCTTTCCTATTATTCTTATTATTTCCAATATTCAATAAGATTCAACATTTTCCTAGGAGCTTCTAGGCAAACTGTACAGAAGGTATTATAGTGGAAAAGGTATTGGTTTGAAGTCAAAAGCCCCAGGCTAGAGTCTTGATACCAAGCTATCCAGCTATGCAACTTTGAAATCCCCCTAAACCACTAGAGTTTTGGGTTCTCTCCTTTGAAAAGATAAAACTCATTTCTATGCTGACCTGATGAACTGCCAGTGCTCCTCACACTACTGGGGGTGAGGCCTCTGGGGGTCCATGGACATGACTCTTGAGGTTCCAGGAGATTTTAACAATTTTACATATTCATTTGATTACCACTTTTAAAATATATTTTTACCAATTATAAATGAAATTTGTCTTTTGCAGTGATAATTAGCATTTGAAAGATATTTTCAACAAAAAGATTTTCATTTCTTAAGTTAGTTTCTTTTTAAAAGGAAACTCCTTTTATTAAGCTAAAAATGGTGATAAGTTATAATGCATTATACGTTAAGTGAAATATAAGTTACTATGAATTGATAAATTATAGAGATTGTGGGATATATTTTCTACTCTCCAAGGGAAAAGAGAAGAAAAGGCATAACTTAAATATAATTTCCATTTAGGTGAGAAATACAAGGGGTAAAAAATGGTCGGGAGTTTGGGAGGGAGAGAGGGAACTCAAATAAGAACACTCTGAGAAAGCTTTGCTGAGTGGACACAGGCTAACTTTTGTTTCCTAGAGTGCTTTCTGAACCATCACCTAAGACACCTTACATGGGCTGGTCTCTGGCTTCCTGCCTGACTTCTGCTCTTGCTCTGGTCACATCTGGTCACACTGACCCTTAGTATCTCACCAACACCATGCCATGTACATCTCAGGGTCTTGGCACTCACTGTGCCTTCTGCCTCCAGGTGCTTGCCTGGCTGATTCCTTCTTGTGGTTCAGGCCTCAGCTTTATGTCACCTCCTCAGAGAGGTCCCTGATGATCATCCAAACTAGAATATCCACTGTGCCTCTCCTGCCATGTGCTGTTGCATTACCTGGTTTTGTTATCTTCTTAGAGCACTTTACTATGAGAGTTTTCTTGTCTATTCATTTGTTTCACCCCTGGCACAGATCCTGATGTATCCATAGGTGCTCAATACATATTTGTTGAACTTGTGATATAGGACATAAAACAAAATTTTAGATGTTAAGATATACTCTATGTAATCATCCAAAAAATTGCACATACATGTAATATATGTGTATATACCTCTCACATAAAATGCCCTTACATTTACCTTCTCTGAGAGGGCAGAGGCCAAAATGGTGTCATTCACAATACATCCCCCTGTCCAGCATTGAGCTTTGTTCTCAGTGAATGCACAATAATTATCTGATGAAAGGACAAGCAAATTTTAAAAATGAATGAATCAGTGACATACAAGATAGATAATATCAGGCCTCACTCGTGATTTCACTAAAGTCAGTTTTTTTTAAGTCAAATTTCAAACAAGGCGATGACAACTCAGTTGTGTTTTCCAAAATATTTCTTTGAATCAGCAGAGGCACACTCAGCAATTTTATAACTAATAGCATAGACTCTTTCCTCTCTGTCACACTTTCAGTCCAATCAGTTACCAAGTCTAGTAGAGTCTACTTCCTTAATAACTCTGTGCACTACTTTTTACTTCTATTACCTCTGCCTGAGATCACATACATAGAATGTCTTGCCCGGATGATTGCAACAGTTTCCCAACTGGTCTTGCCTCTGTCAGATCTGTCCTCTGCACAGCTCACAGAATCACCTTCCCAGATCACAAATCTGATCATCACTCCTCTGATTCAATGACAACTCTTAGGTTCCAGGATAAAGTTCAAACTTCTAGATCTCCCTTTAGCCCCATCTTTTGACACACCTACTATCACAACGGCGACCTGCAGTTCCCCAAACCACATGCAGGTTCATGACTCTGTGCAGCTCTCCTACAATTTCCTCAGTGTGGGATTCCTTTCCTCTCCTGCTCATTCTTCAAAACTCTCAGTGTAAGCCCCTCTTCTTCCTAGATGCCCCCCAGGTGTTCCCCTATCCCCCAGGCTTACTGAGATCCCTACCTCTGCCATACATCCTACTTTGTACATAGAAACTTACTAGCTAACTGGTTTGGGGTAAATTAACTTATTCTCTCTCTGCCTCTGGCTTCTCATCTGTCAAATATGTATAATCAAAGGATTATTGGGAATTAATATGCAGGGCATTTAAAAACTGGCTGGCATATATACAGAAAGTACTTTTCATATCATAAATCACACAATCATGAATTCTCTGGAGTCACCCATGCTTTCCCTTCTATCAGATCAACCAGAAGGTTAGGGACTTCTCTTGGTCCAGGGAGAATAAAGATAGGTTTGTTATGGGAAGTCTTAGCTTATAGAGGAAATATAACTCTATTTTTCAGGAGACGCCATAATCTCTCTAAGACTTGGAAGATGACAGGGGATGGCATGTTTCTGTAAGGGAGGGGAGTTTCTGTGCATTTCTCCCACCATGAAGCTCAGAGGAGGCTGGGATGGGAATGGTGCCTGGCTGGCTGCCTGGACACCAGGCTCTGGGTGGGAGCTGCCATGAAAGAGCCCCCTGTCCTCTCTTGGTCTTGTGTGAGTAGAGCCTCTCCCCTTGACTTTGTGACATGGGAATCTTCTCCCATATTCCCAGAACATGGCTTCCACTTCCCAGATTCTCATATGGCCCTAGGGAGGTGAAGGGGGCTCTCAAAACATGACTGAGATTACAACACTACAACAGGATGATTGAAGCTCAGAGCCATATTCAATTTCATTTAGAACATATAGAGCTTTTTTGTTTATTTTTTCTCCTGAGTTATGTGGAACAAATGTGTATCCCTTACATTTAAGTGTTTGTGTGACTCTGTGTGTGTGTGTGTACTTGTGTGTGCCTGTTCATCTGCATTTGGGGATGTGATGGTTAGGCTAATGTGTCATGATTCTGTTTCCCGAGAGAACCCTGACTAATACAGGGGACATGTGATATGAGATGAAAGGGCAGGTTTTAGAGTTGCCAGATTTAGAAAAAAAAACACAAACAAACAAACAAACAAACAAACAAAAAACCCCGCAGGATCCCCAATTAAATTAAAATTTCAGATAAACAGCAAAAAACATTTTTAGGATAAGTATATTCCATGCAATATTTGGAATATACTTATACTAAAAGAAATCAACTGTTTATCTGAATTCAAATTTTGCTGGATATTCTGTATTTTATCAGCAACCCTAGCAGGCATGTATGTCTATATGTGCATGTTTGTATGTGTGTGCATGGGGGCTGGAGAATCTATTTGCATTTCTAGAATAGGAATTTAATTTGCTTTTTCTCTTGCTTGGCATGGCTGAGGATGCAGGGAATCTTGGAATGGGGATATGGGGCAAAGATATATATCTTAAAAGCCAGTTGGATGGAAGGAGGTTCTTGAAATTCAGAGAGAACTCAGTCCGAAAACTGAAAGGACACAGCTGAGGGAACTCTTGACTTCAAAGAAATGGGCCAGCTTTTGGCTATCTTTCCAGGACTAAGAAGGGCCTGGAAGGTCTGAAGAGAGTCTATCAACTGTCTTAGTGAAGTATGATGGTAATCATAGAATCAAGTTTTGTATTTGCTGTGGGAGACTAAGCAAGTCACTTAACCACTATGAGTTTTAATTTCTTTATCTATAAAATAAAACTTGTGAGAGGACTGTGTGAAAGTGGTGTACACAGAGAACAGTGCCTACCATATTACAATAATTACAGATGTTTTCAGATGTTTAAGATGCCTGAAGCATCTTAAATGACACTGGCCAAGAGTCAAGCATACATAAGCTTATTTAGCCTACTTCTGTGTCCCATCTTTTTCATCCATCTTAATGGGGTCAGTTTTGCTTTGATTCAGTGTTTTGGGAGGACAGGAACACCTGGCAATGGTGGCTAATGCTTTTATTATCAAGTGCACCATCTAGAAATAATGAGGCTCATACTTCAAAAACAGGTGTAAGTCAAAACTGTTCCATATAAACTAGAACATCCCAGGACTTATGATTGCCATTGGTTTTAGGAATGTCTTTGGATCTGCTTATATTCCTGATCTTTTCAGTTTGAACCTCTTAGTCCCTAACAAAACCCACGAACACCTGTGATAGGTAAAAGGGTGTAATGCCATAAAAAGGGCAGCCTACCTCCCTTGATAACTATGATATTCATGCCAATTTATATAGAGAAATCCAAACCCAATATCAAGGGCTAGTATGCAATGGCCTTGTCATATCCAATCCCTCTTCCTCCTGGCAGTCTAGTAGCATTCTGGGAATGGTGGCTAAAGTGTGCCCTACCTGTTCCTATAGGTCTACTCCTGTCTCTCACTCTACCAGGGGCTTCTGCAATAAACAAAGTGTGGGCCTGGGGATTTAGAGAGACTTCTTCTACTAGTTTGAACTAATAATAACTTCACTGAAGTCATTCAATGAAGCCTGCCATATTCTCTCTTGACTACCATGCTTCCAGAAGGGTAAATGCCCACAGATTTAATTAGTTCAGTCTTGGTAAACCAATCAGTGAATGCTCTCAAGCATCTATATGCAAAACCTGGATCACTTTTTGGCTTGACTCTCAGTGCTAGGGCCCCTTGTGGCCATAATTCTACGAGGCTCATGCCAATTGCTGCTTCAAAGGGCTTCATTCTTTCAGGCTAATCATTTTGGTTGGTTCCACAGTGAAGACTTAAAGATTGTCTACAAGGCCAGACTGAAAGGGCTCTTTTCCAGTTGACTTGGTTTTACCAGCCACAATAACAGCCAGTCAATGAGCTGTCTATGGACTCATGCATGGTTGATCCAATTCAGTCATTAAGGTGCTTGAAATAACATCAATCTCATTGATTGCTTTGCCATTAATGGCAGTCGGCCCTCATGATGACCAAAAACACCTCTTTGGACATCATCAATAGAGTCATAATCATGCTGTGTAGATATGGCCCAGGTGGGTCCCAGGGGCCTATTCCTTTCCTTAGTTCTAGAAGATGAGTCCTCCTGATTGCAGTTACAATCAGGGAATCGAACATGTGCAAAGGGAAGGGGGGCTGGCAAGAGGGTGCCAGCCACTTCAGGACCAATAATTATTTTTTCACTGAGCACATGTGAAGTTCCTCCTCTGATTAGTAACCACACCAAAGGGGCCAGCTCTACTTTTATCCTTATTGCCTCTCCTTCTAATTGCTATGAATTTAACGGTAGTCACTCCATTCCTCAGAGACCCGCTTGTTCTCTCAAATCCAGGTAGGTTGGGAATGGCATCTTAGCTATTCCGTAACTTTAACAACTGCATTGAATTGGCCCCATATAAGCTGAGTTAATGCAAACTGATTGCCCACTATTATGGCACCTCGTGACCAGAGATAAACAAACAAACAAAGTATATTTTTAGAAATTATATCTTTTTGTTTCTGTTTTGTTTTTCTATCTGGTACCAAGAGAAGATTTTCAATCTATCATCTCTCTCTCTCATCATCATCATCATCATCATCTAACTTCATCTCCCTATCTATACACATACATAACCTCACACATACATGTATATATTGTATTTATCTGGTTTGTTTTCATTTGTTTCTCATTTGAATAGAAAGGATCAACTCTGGTCCACTATCGATTCAGAGATGAAAAAATGTTTTACATTAAAACCTCATATTATATTTGGAGTATATATTTTTAGAAGGTTTCAAAACCTGAAATTACATCAAAACATTAAATTTACAGAAAAATATAGGCGAAAGTATCCCAAAAAAGGCATTTTATATGAAGAAAGAAAATGTTTATAGAATAAGATTGCAGAATAAGTACAGAAAGCATGAAAATGAAAACGTGCAACATAGAAGCAAAGGCATTGCAATGCAAATATATAAAGTATTTTTCCACTTGGAAATCAGAGACCAGTACATTACATCAGTAATACAAAAATCTTCCGATAAAAATATGTGTTTCCAACTTGGACTTTTCAGTGACAGAGGAGTTTAATCAGATTGTGCAGGGTGGAGAAACAGAAGCAAAAGAGCCAAACTAATATGCACTTGTTTTTAGCCTCAAAGGACATGTCACTGCTAAATCCAGGTTCTGAGCACAACCTTTCCCGTCCCTTGTAGGTTCCATCCATTCCTCCTGAGTCTCAATTGGGAAAATTCTTTTCTATATGAGGGTTTTGATTTCTGCTTAACTGGCAGAGGTGCAGGACTTTATATCATTGTTGGCTGTTCAAGTATGTTTCACCTTTCACTTAAGACTAAGAAACTTTCTTTTATAAATCTGCCCTGTTATATTTTAGAAGACTAGATTATATAAAACCAAATAGACTCGATAAAACAGAACCACATACATCTATAATGCCATATACATGATCTGATAGAACTTTGTGACTAAAATTACACTACATTACCTTCCACTTCTTAATGAACCTACTGAGTTAAATATGACCACAGAAATTCATCTTCTTGAAGAAATGCTAAATATCTCTTTTTACCACAGAGGTAACAAATGCTGGTGCTATCAGATAGAATTTCTATCATGGGAAAAAAAGCTGTTTTATTGGACCAGATACCACATTTTCTTTTGAAAATGCAAATCATATTTAAGTAGCAGCTATTTACTGTCTTCAGAGTATGGGATTTTTACCTTTTAATTTAACTACAACAAGCACCCCAGTGTGCTCTACAGTTGGGAGTAACAGCGGGCTCTGGGGCACTTTACACTGTTTAAGGAACTCTTGGGCTGCAAGGTGGGTGGCCCTTATGCAAAGAGGTCGGATTCAAGATGGCGGTGTCATGGTTACAGTAGTCGTGCTTTTGTCCCAGGTTACATCAACATCTCAATTCCTCTACTCTTTTACCTTCTTTCCAGTGAGCCATAACTTTGCTACTCACTAGCTACATGATCCTAGGGAGGATAATTTGCTTCCTCTGGAACTCATTTTTTCCCATCTGGAAAATGAGGATTTGAAGCTTGGTCCGTAGTTCACATCCGTTCCTTCCAATGTCATGCTCTTCATGGATGGCAATCATAAAAGATTCTCTTTGGTGTACCCAGACTTAACAAAGCCCAAAGTAAACTAACAATTTGCCACCTGCTTTAATGATGATGCTGAATCAGTGATGGCCATGCATTGTTGGCTGTGGCGAAAGTAATGTACCAGCTGGAACTCCCACTTCTCTCCCATTCAATAAAATCTTTCACTGTGCAAATGACTGAGTGAAAATCCTTCAGGCAAAACTTTGAATGATCTCTTATTTAATTAAATTTTTAAAGTAAATAATAACCAACTTTGGTACTCTGACTATTTTAACTAATGAGTCACTTCTTACCTTCCTTGCAACTGTTTGGAAGACACTGCATTTAGTGAGGCTATACTAAGGAAATCTTCAGCAATGAAAGTGAATAGATTATTACTATATAATAATAATAAGTGATGGGTCTCACAATGATAGTGTTGAAAAAGAAGGAACCAGATAGAAAAAAAAATGAATATGCTATGATTCTATTTATATAAAGTTCAAAAACAGGTAAAATTAATAGACAATGAAAAAAAATTGACCAGTCAGTGGTTACATTTGATGTGGGGAGGAGTTGTGGTCGGGAGGGATTCCAGAAAATTTTGTTTTTTTCTCTGAGTGGTAGTTATGTGGTTGTGTCCGCTTTATGAAAATTCACCCCACTGTGTACTTATAGCTTAAACACTTTTCTGTATGGATGTGTTAACTTAAAATGAATACATAAATGAAAGCTAAGCATGGCTAGAGGCCCTTGGGGGGTGGGGAGGCAGCACAGAATAACAATGCCATCTGTTGAGAATTTACCCCAAGCCCGGAGTGTTAGAGGTTCATGGTGCCTCATCTCATCTAATTCGCCCAACACTATTAGAATACCATTATTACCCCAATTTACAAATGAGAAAACCATAGTACAGGCAGGCAACTTCACTCGCCCAAAGTTCAAGTAGGTACTAAGCCATAGAGGCAGTGCACAATTGCAGCCCGGCCCTTTGAACGCAGAAGGTGGCCCTCAACCACCACACTGCAGGAAGCCACGCACTCTGTCACAGACCACGGTGTGTCTGGGGCCAAGTCAGTCCCTAAGCCTCTGATTTTTGCCCCTTTTAGATGTCACATTCTTGTCCAGCCTGGATTTGCTAACTGATTCACCTTGAGCTCCATTTCCATTTTTGTCCCTGCCCTGTTTTCCTTAAAAAAAAAAAAAAAAAAAAAAAATCGGTTACAGCCCAATAAGCTGTTCGCATACAATTAGAACTTCAGCCTGAAGTTAACCTCAGCACCAACTGCCCCCCCCCTCCCTTTTTTGTTAAGTTGAGGGCCGCTCATGAAGGACTGCCTGGCTCTGTTCTACGGGAGTGCTGCTGCACTGCTTCCTAGCTCTCTGTAAACCTTTAACTTGCCCTTGCTGCAGGCCACCACCCAAATGGGGATGGGTCTTCCTAAATAGGGCCATGCTCTGTTGCAGTCCTGCTCATTAAAATGGGATTTTACCTGGATAATGCCTTTTGAGAAATGCATCCCAGCATTTGAGGCAGCTCCCAACAGAACAACCTGCCATTTGTGATGCTTCCTTCAGGTTAAACATTTTAGATGAATCAATAAGTAAATGGCAAATAAATGGCATGGGCCCCATGTCCAATATAAATGAGATCAACTGAAGAAGCAGAAAAGGGCAGTTTCGGCACTGTCCTACAGGACTTAAAAAGTGCTGTCTTCCACCGTGGCTGCTTGAGGTGAAATATCCAGAGGAAAAGTGAACAATGTTCTAAAACATCTGAATGTCTGGCATCCTTTGCCTCAACACGCTGACTTCATTTTGAGGTGCCAGAGGTGCTATTGTTCAAAATCTCCCTCTGCCAGAAGAAATGTTGTGACTCCAGTGAGGTGTTCTCCTTTCTACAATATAAATGTAACCAGCCGGCCCCGGGACCCAGTGAGCTGACAGCACCGAGGCCAGTGCAGAAGCATCACTGGCTTTGAGAATTTCCCAAATACTCCAAACATGCTTTTTATAAGGAATTCCATTCATTTCTCCCAATTCTTTCTGATGGTTTACTTCAGTTATACTTTTCAGACGTGTAATATCTCATTTTTGAGGGGAAAAAATATGTTGTGGCCTAAAGAGCTGACCTTCATGTGTTTTCAGACTCTCTGCTCCGTACCTGACAAATGAGGCACCAAGGCCCTTCCATATTCTGTTTGGGGGTCTATTGGCTGAGGAATCCTTGGTCATCCCACCTGCCTGGCGTCTAGGATCATGATGAATTGTCTCCAACTCTAGCCTCAGATTGTTTTTTAACATTTAATTTAGTTTCTTCCTGTGCTTGGATGAACATGGCCATGTTATGGATTTCTGCTCTAATGTACACCAGCAGGCTGGAAGAACAAGCCTCAGCAAGCTGGGGAAATTAGAGAGGCTGGATCAATAGGCAAGGTCATGACCTCCCGGCTCCGATTCTGTACACTGTCCTGAAATTCTCTCCCCTGAAAATCCTCCTGCTGCTTCCAATGGGAATCTACATGTATTCCCAGATAGGAGTTCATGTAAACAAGCCTACCTCAACCCCTCACACCCCTGGGCGGGACACCCATAATCACAAGCATGAAAAATTTTGTGTAAACAGCCTAGGAATTAAACATCTAGGCATGTGCTTTATGTGGAGTTTGTTAACCCCATTGTCCAAAGACCCTCCTAAAGGGAGGACAAGCAGATGACAAAGAGATGGCAGACCTGCCAATTCTGGACCAAACTCTAAGAAATTAAACTGTATCATACACATGCCTCAGAAAAAGGATACAGTCTGCTCTGCCTAGGCCTTGAAATTTTTATGGGACACAGTATGGCAAAAAATCAACCTGATTTACACTATAAGAAATATCTCTGTGCTCAATAGACAAGTTGAAGAGAAAATATTTGAAAATACTTTTTTAAAATAGTAGCATTTGAAAATATTTTATAAGATAGCAGTTGCCAACAATATTGCAAATTTAAATCTGGTCAATATAAAGGACCCACATTTCCAAACGCAAAGCAATATTCTTTAACAAACTAGCTTTCTACCTGGAGCTATAGAACTGGATGTTGTTCAGAGTTATAATTTTCCTGGGTGGAAATAAATAATGCATCAAAACTTCAAACCCACAAAAGCAAACCTGCTACTAGTAATTTATCATATTCACTAATCACTGGTTCCAAAATGACCTGACATCAAAATGATCAATTTATAAAAAAAAAAAATAACACAAAAACATCTAAAGATCTGTCGTCTGGGTGAAGGTTGAGGGTGTGCAAAAAATGGGAGAACATGAAGAAGTTCAGGTCAGGAAGTGGGGGGAGCCCCAAGAACCCCTTTTCATCTGGATAGGGCCACTTTTGCCTTGTACATCTGAAGCCACATAGCCTAGAGAAAAGGGCTTTCGTTCTATTTACAGAATAAATGTAGTATGTGATAAGGCATGTCCTTATCTAAATCCCTTATTCTGGAACAACAGTGGAAACCCTTTCAGTTGAGCCCAGTAATTCTACAATGTTTGGTACTTTTACTTCATGATTTAGGTATCTGCGTCCTATTCATGCAGGTGACCTTCTCTTTCATTTTGACAATCCACTCAGCAAAGCTCCTGTCTTTCTATTATATCAGGGATTTTTTGCTAAATCACATCACACTTTAAGGCTCCAGATGGAAAATATGTTAAGAATATTGCTCTGCATTGGGTATGTGGGTCTATTCTGGCAAAGGATATTATCTGCAAGAACCCTGGAAAATTAAGACACTTTTTGCAGCACAGGATCTAATTGCGAGAGAGAAGAGTAAATCTTGCACTTTGTCACTATTTTTTTTTTAAAGATTTATTTATATTATTACATATCTCCCCTTCCCCCTCGCTGCGGTGACACGCCGAGACTGGTCACTGCGCAGGCGCGGCTTTCCCCGCTTGTGGGCAGCTTCTGCTTCCATTCACGGCCGGCTTTCAGTTCGGGGGTGGACCTGCCCTGCCCATGGCGGCTTTTGCCCTGTCCGTGGCAGCTTTTTGCCCTGCCCATGGCGGCTCTGGCCCGCCCATGGCAGCTTGCCATTCTCAAGGCGGTCTGCCCGCTAGGAGAGGTCCCCGGGAACCGAACCCGGGGCCTCCCATGTGGTATGCTGGTGCCCTATCCACTGGGCTATCGAGCCGGCCCCACTATTTTGTTTTGATAGGAATATAAACACGCACAAACGCTATTTTCTCTCTACCTGAGGTGCTGCAAGAATTGCATTTGCTCTTACCCTATAAAAATAGCCTCAGGTAAAGATCTATATATGAACAGGATATGGGGTGAGGATTGGTGAAGGAGTAGCTTAGAAAACACAACGATGCAAGAGATGAGGTTTTTTGAAACTACTTAGTACAGGCTTTCTGTTTGGAAATAAACTCCAACTTGGGTCACAATGACAGTGAGCATTTGGATGAATAAAATGGCATTTTAGAATCATAAAGTCTAGAGCAGTATCCGATCTAATCTTAAGAGATTATCTGGTAAAGTCTCCTTTCGGGTGAATAGTGTATCATCTCAGTTTTGCCAATGAGACACATAAAATCCTGAGACATTAGGTGTCTTGTCCAAGGTCTCCCAGCTAGGAGTACAGAGAAGACTGAAACTGTGCTTCTTCCTCCTGATGTGAGGCTCTATTCTCGTAAACGGCTGCACCCTCGTTACAGGGCTCTACCCCTAAAGCAGAAATCAAGCCTCATTACAGATCCCAATACAAGGTTGTACTGCCACACAGGGCTCTACCCTAATACAGAACTCTACCTAATAGAGGGTTCTACCCTCAAATGCAAGACTCCACCCTAATACAGGGCTCTAACCAAATCCAGGGCTCTACTCCTGATCTCCAGACAGCTCTTTACTTCTGTTCTGGTGCTTGATTGCATAGTACATTACC
Source organism: Chaetophractus vellerosus (assembly GCA_004027955.1). Taxonomy (NCBI): domain Eukaryota; kingdom Metazoa; phylum Chordata; class Mammalia; order Cingulata; family Chlamyphoridae; genus Chaetophractus; species Chaetophractus vellerosus. Next base: position 4,419 of record PVKH010005515.1, on the reverse strand, counting down.
CTCAAAATCAGTGGCCAGAACAACAACAGCATTTATTCTGTCCACAAATCTGAAATTTGAACAAAGCTTGATGCCAATAGCTCATCTCTGTGCCACTTGGCATCAGCTGGGGCAACTTAAATCCTGGGAGTTGGAATCATCTGGAGGCTTCCTCACTCACACGACTGGTGGTTAATGTTGGATGTTGGCTGAGGCCTCTGGTCTTTTCCCTGGGGTCTTTCCATGTGTTCTCTCTACCTGGGCTAATTTGGACTTCCTTGCAGCATGATGGTTGGCTTTCTCAAGGCAAGCATCCCTAAAAGACTTAGCCTTGGAAGTCACATAGGAACCCTTCTGCCTTACTCTATTGGTTGAGGCAGTCACTAGGCCCTGCCCAGATGCAAGAAGAGGAAACATAGACATAAACTCTTCATGGGAGGAACCTTGACACTGCATCACAAGATGAGTAAGTAGAATGGGAGATATTGTTGCATTTAGGAAAATACAATCTACCATAGTCCACCTTCTGGCCACAAAAATTTGTATCCCTCACACATGCAAAATATACTCATCCTTTCCCTCCCAGCCCCCAAGTCTCATCCCATTGAGAAATCAGCCTAAAATCCAGGATCTCATCAACTAAATCAGGTCCAGTTGAGAGTGAGGCTTCTCCAGTGTGGTTTATCAGTTACAGTTCCTTGAATACTGTTCCTCTTGATCTGAAAACCTGTGAACTAAAGAGATAAGACTCCCAGTGGATAGCTCATCTCTGTTCCACTAGGCGTCAGATATGGTGGCTCTAAGGATAAGGGATAGAAACATCTGAAGCGCAATTCACTCACATATCTGGAGGCCTCAGATTTTCTCCATTTGGTCCTTTCTAGGCAGTCTCTTTTTGTTGTGAGTATGGGCTTCCTCACAGCATAATGGCTGGCTTCAGAACAAAAGTCTGAAAAAGAATGAGCCAGCTGGATGTTGAAGTCTATTTATGAGCTGGCCCCAGAAGTCCCATAACCTCACTTCTGCTGCAAACCATTGGTTAAAGCAGTACCAAGAACTGTCCAGATTCAGGTGGAGGAACCCTAGACTCTACTCTCCCTGGGAGAAACCTCAAAGTCACATAAAAAGAAAACGTGAAATGGGAGGTATCACTGTGATCTGTTTGGAAAATGCAACCTGATGGAATGTCATACTTTGCAAAACAACGAACTTCTTTTCACTGGGGTCATTTGCACTGAGGCTGAGTGACCAGCAGTCAGAAGTGCTATAGGGGGAATATCTACTATGCATAGGTTTGACCAAAGGACCTCTGTGGTCTTTTCCAACTCTCAGATTCTGAGGCAATGAAAGTTCAATTAAACCTAGGTGATCTGAAGATTTCAGGGAACTGAATTATATAGTCTTGTGGCATATAAGAAAAGGAGCTGGAGAAATGGGATGTATGGATAAATTGAATGTGCCCATAGGATAGGCTATGATCAAAGACTGTGACCCTGTCTTCTAATAAGAGCAAAGAAAGGCCTCAATCAGAGTCCAGAGGTATACTGTCCAGGCTGGTGAGAAAGGTGACAGCTCATAACAGGAGTTTATTTTAAGGACTAAAACTAGAGGGAACCTGAAGCACAGGTAAAAAAGGGGTTGCAACCTCCCCTGGCCCAGAATGTAGACTCATAAAAACTCAGGAGCCATTGGGTTAATTGTGATCCTGCAGGTGAAAGCGTTTGTAAGCTGTAGAGTGATGTATCAACTTGTTCATTGTTTTAGGACTTCCATTCATTCAGCAGAGACTTGTTAAAGAGCTGAACTCCTCTTGCTCCCTATACCTTAGATGGATTGCTTATATTTTGGTCACATCATTTTTTCATGAAATGGTCTATCTGTGTGCATTTCCTGTGAGACTCTCTCTCTTAATATTGTTAGTAAATCAATCAGTTTGGTTAAAATATTGGCTCATAACCAGTGGCAGAGGTTTTGTCAGTGGACATAGCCTCAGAGTGTGTTTCTCTGAGTCTATTTTTCGTTGCACATCACATCCTCTCCTCTTCAAAAACGGGTCCTTCTTCTGCTTTCCTTCACTGGGATGGCTTCCAACAAAACCTTTCTCTGGGGCAGAATTGTACTGGCAAATGCATAATTCAGTGGTTTGTACTTTGCATCTATTAAGCATGGCACCAAATTCAGGAATGACACAATGGGGAAGCTTTTGCTTAGATAGTGTTTTTCCTGAGTGATGCTTAACATTCAAACCAATTTATAGTTCCTTTGCATAGTAGATAAGTATCATAATAGTCTTTTAATAGATGACTCGACGGAAACACATACATTATAAGGTCAATGCCACTGCAAATTATTACAAGAGGTACAATTCAAGGGTCCTAACTCCCTATATCTAACTTTTACTACTAGATTATGCATAGTACATAGTAGGCATTTAAAAATGGCCATTGTACTTTATTATATTATCAATAGGCAGTTAAAGAAAATGCAACTTCAAGGTATTTCTTTTTTATCCAAGATTGACTTAAGATAGACTCATTCAACTGGTTTAAAAATCCCTGGCAGAATGATAACTATATGCTTCCACTGGATAAATGATAGTAGTCAGAAAAGGTCTCAATTAACCAGATGTTATATACTAGTGTTAGAAGTAGAAATAGGACTGTGATGGTAAATGTTTATCTCTTTTCTATACCTTATGTTTAAATATCTTTTACGAAGTGAAAACAGTCGTTATTCTATCCATTTACAGTACAAGTCTGGGAGATGGGTTGTTCCAGACATTACTCCCATTTAAAAGATAGGCCTTTAAAGGCTGGGAGTGATTCATTTGGAATTAGAACCTAGGCCCATTTCTTGGTTCAGTTTTCATTCTATTGGATTGTGGTATTAGCTAATAAAATAACAGCAGCAGCAGCAACAACAGCAGCAATAATTATAACTATTCATTGAGGACTTACTGTGTTCCAGGTCTTACGTTAGGCACTTTACCCTAAGAAGTCTCTTTATTTTTTTTTTATACTTTTTTAAAAGTATTAATTTTATTTATTTATTTACCCCCCCCCCTTGCCGCTTGTGCTCACTGTGTCCATTTGTTGTACGTTTTTCTGTGTCTGCTTGTCTCTCTTTGTAGCATCATCTTGCTGCACTAGCTCTCCATGCCGTGTGGGCCGTCAGCTCTCTGCGCCACACAGGCCAGCTTGCCTTCACCTGGAGGCCCCAGGAATTGAACCTGGGGCCTCCCATATGGTAGACAGGAGCCCAACCACTTAAACCACATCCGCTTCCCTATCCTAACAAGTGTTTGAAGTAGAAAGTATCATTAGTGTCATTTTACAGATTAATAAACTCAAGCTCAGAGAGTTTGGGTAACCTGTAACAAAGTTATAAAGATGGGTTTTGGATCACAGAAGGGTTACAACTGTGGCAGGGGAGGATCATTGGTGCAGGGTGTCAATGGTGCAGGGGGATACATGGGAGAAAGCTCACCTGGGCATACATATAAGACATATAAATGTGCTCAAATGTTCATTGGGCATTGTCACATTGGGTGGTGATTCCCAATAACTGAAGGGATACAAAATTCCTGCCCTGGGGAGCTCTGCCATATTCTCTAATGGATCAGCAAGAATCCCCCAAGTACAGGGGCAGTAACTAGTGAAGGAGGATGGTCCATTGACGGGCCCTTGATATTGATGACTGTGCTTATGAACCTTTTTCTCTTGAAATTGAAACTTAGCCTAGTAATATAGGGTGTCTAAGAGTTGCCTTTTGGGAGCCTCCTTGTTGCTCAAATGTGGCTTCTCTCTAAGCTGAACTCAGCATATAAATACATTACCTTCCCCCCCAGTGTGGGACATGACTCCTGGGTATAAGCCTCCCTGGCACCAAGGGATTACTATCAAGCACCAACTAGCAATGCAACTGGAAAAAGACCTTGACCAAAAGGGGGAAAAGGTAAAGACAAATGAGTTTATATGGCTAAGAGACTTCAAAATAAGTCAGGTGGTCAGGAGTTTGGTGCCTTGCCAGTGGGCACTACTTTGGAATTTATGCTCCCCCGAGTGACAGAGTTGGACTTGGTTGTGGTTTCCCTCAAATGGCTCTTCTGTCCTTCTATTTGAACCTATAATTAGTACTAGAGTTGGTAAGTGTATGTCCAAGAGACTTAAATCTTTGGGCTGTCCATGTGCCATCTGGGCCCTGAATTTCAATGGAGTTGCAACACCTACTCTCCAGTTCATTGGTCTCACCCAGGACAACTAACATGGAGGTAATGATGGACAACTACCATACCAAGGAGCTGAGAGAGTATACAACTGCAAGCAAGAGAGTCCCATCCATTGGCCTTATGGGATCACAGCCCCCTCTCAGTTGGAGCTGGAATGGACATCATCATCCCAGAATCCTCAGGATTGGGAGATGAACTATGGACTAAAGTAG
>PVKH010005514.1:0-22008 GCA_004027955.1 Chaetophractus vellerosus | reverse complement strand
GGCAGAGCTCCTCCCTATGAGGTGGCTAACATTATAGATTTGTCTCTCTTTTCCAGCATGAAATGGGGTGTGCAGAGCTGCCATTTATTGACTCTAACCCATAGCCACCCTGGGAGACAGGCAGGGAGGAAACTTCTTCCCCTGCTCTTCTGAACTCTTTGTGCTGTGTCAGTTACAAAAGACATTTCCCTTTCTGGACTCTTTATACTATTCAAATAATAAAGGAATCGTTTGCTCAAAGTTTCTGTTGCCCTCAACCTGTGTTTTCATTAGGCACCATTTTAGCAATTCACTGCCCAGGTGGGGCTTCCTATAAAGCTGTTTTTAAACCTCGTAAGAATATACTAGGCTGGTATGTGCAACGAGCCCTGAGACCTATTAGCTTTTGCTCTTCCCTTTCTTACTCTCCTGAATTCAAACACAAGACCTGAAATCACGAAAGAGGAGATATGGAAAGAATATGGAACATTTATACCACTGCTGAATTGCCATTTAATGTTAGACTGCCTGTACTGGAATTTTTTGTCTTTATGATAAATACACTGTCTGTTCACAACATTGTACAGGCTTATTATAAGAATTAATAAAAGAAACAAAGTGAGTAAAGGACTTAGCAATGTGACTTGCTTGCATCAAATCATTATTGATGGGCATGCATGCTTAGTTGAATATGTTTCTCATATTCCTTCTACTTCATATATATGATGCTGAGCACATACTGGAAGAGCATATTTGTATCAATATACAAATGATAGGCCATAATCCAATATTTCCATCACTGTCTTATCCTTCACTGATAAATATACTATCATTTATTACAGGATTCCTAAGTTTTTACATAGCCAGTGTCCAAAACATTCTGATAGATTGGTTGAACAGCAAGGAAAGTAGATGTTCAAGAATGCATGTGAATATATTGCAAGAACTTGCAGTTGGTTTGCAAAAATATTTTCTGGTATGGATTTCACTGTTGTATTTTTAAAAAATTGGTCAGGCATCTGGTTTGTACTATTTTGATGAGACTTACAATATCTTGGGGGTGTAGGGTATGTATACCACATGCTCATGCCTTAGTTCATTGATTAGTTTATTGAGCCATGCTGACTTCCTAGTGTTAAGCTGATTCATTTTGAGATTCATCATAGGAAAAGCTAATAAGTAGTGGAAATGCTTCTACACTATTCTGAAAAATGGATGTTTCCTAATGGTATTTAAATGGTGTGGTTTTCAACCATGACCTGCTTTCCTGAAATTTCCAAGATGAAAATTAAAATAACATGTAAACTAAAATGGTATATTCAATGAAGTAAAGATGTGCTTGGCTTTTCGATAGATATATAAATGCTAACAGATTTCAGAGTTCCATTATTCACTAAACCAGTCGCATGGTAGATTATATGGTATTCTCCATAAATAGTTGCAACAATTTCTCCCAAAGCATATGTTCTTTTTAAAATATGACTTTGACCCTCCTCCCATCAAGAGGTAGGGCTGATGTTATCTCTTTTTAAAAAAATCTCATGGGTTTGTGACTGTAGAGGAAGTAATATTATGAGAATCCTGGTGTCAGATCACCAAAGGCAACACATCTCTTGCCTGGTTCTCTTGAAAGCACTAAGTCCTGGAATCTAGCCAGCATGTGGCGAGGAGACTCAAAATAGCCCCTACAGAGAGATCCCATAGAGAGATGATATAGCCAATAGCCCTCAGCTAACAGCCTATATTCAATATGTGAATGAAGAAGTTCCCAGATAATTCCTGCTCTTCAGGCATTGAACCAAGACAAGTCATACCTACTGTGCCCTACCTGAATTCTTGATCTACAGAAAATGTGAACCTATTAAACTGATTGCTTCATCCACTAATTTTTAGGGTAGTTTGCTAAGGAGCAATAATAAGTGCAACAACTCTCTTCCTAAGAAACTCTGAGGGAGGGAGCCCAGGATGCTTTAGTAGATGTATAATCTATACATCTGTACTATATCTTATATCTCCACTTATTCTGAATATATGTGAGCTTCCTGAATGTAAAGCTATATATGTATATATACATATATATTTATATGTAATTTTAATTTTAATTCAGATGTCTACTTAACAAGTAGCTCACCTAAAATACATAGATTTCTAAAGTGGATTAACAAGACTGGTCAATTGGTAGGTCTTGTAGCAAACTGAAAAGTATGTAACCTAACTAAAGGCATTTAAAATAATCCTTGTTTCAAGAACCTGGGGAAACACACACTAATACATGATCTACATTTCTGTTGATTCTGTCTCCACAATACATTTCTAGTAACTCCACTGCTCCAAACTAATGGGCACCATCATTTTAATTTCTCCTGAACCCCTATTGGAAGCCATTCTCTGGTTTTACCTCTTCCACTCTTTTTCAAAGAAATCAATTCTCCATACAGAAGCTTGAGGTTTTTTTTAGTGTAAATTAAGCCAGTTAGTCATTTTCCTGATAGCCCTGAAATATCTGGCCTATCAGAATCTACACAATTGTTTAGTGCCATTTCGAATATCCTCAGGTGTTCACAGCTCAGAATCTTCACATAGCCTGTTATTTCTGCTTAGACTTTTCTTTCCCTACAATTCGCTTTACTGATTGTAGCAGTTTGATATTATTTATAAATTTCAAAAATAAATATTGGATTATGTTTGTTAACTGGTCTGTTCATCTGGGCATATTAGATTGTATTGGATTCAGAGGTTTTACTTTTACTTGATTAAATTATGGTTAAGGCTTTGATTCGGCCAAGTCAGTAGCATGTTGAGTCTCTGCCCTCTTGGTGCGCAGGGACTCACAGAGATAACCACAGAGTAGAGGAGAGAGTGGGAGTTTTGATGCTGGAGCTCTGGGAATTAAATATACAGGAGAAGAACCCAGAGAAATAGAAATGGCTCCATAGACATGGAGGAGGCCTCAAGAAGAGAGAAAGCCTGAGAGTCTAAAACTGACCTTGTGGAGAGAACAGAGCAGCTGAGCCCAGGAAGAAAAGAGCCCTGGGGAGAGAGAGACGAGCCTTGTACCAGCCTACAGTTCCAGTCCAGAAGATGGTGGGACCACGGAGCCTGAAGAGAAAGGCTGAACCCTGGCAAAGACCAGCAGCCATCTTGCCCCAACATGTGGCAACAGACTGGTCAGGGAAGTAACTTCCACTTTATGGCCTTGTGATTGTAAGCTTCTACCCCAAGTACATACCCTTTATAAATGCCAACACGTTTCTGGTATTTTGCATTCACACCCTTTTGGCTGACTAATACACTGGCTTTTTCTTATCTTCCAGATATGAAACTAATTGTAAGATAAAGGGTATATCCTCTGATATCCTTATAAATGTGAGACTCCCACAACTGTTTTCTCTTTATGTTTGAATCCTCTGTGTCCCATTTATTCACAACATAGCACTAATTACAAGTGGTCACACACACACATTGATTGATTGATTGATTGATTATTGATTGTGGCCAAAATAGCTACCACATAAGAAAAAATTAATTCTTATTTGAAAGAAATTTTGAAATAATGGTTCAAGAGAGAAATAAAAATCACAATTATGCTTTGATTAAAATGTAACAAATGTAAGAAATTGTATTTTTTTAAAGTATGGAATGCAAGTAATATTTATTTAGACAATTAGACAGTATTGATTTTATCATTATCAACTGGAATTAAGGAAAATAAACTGAATGACCATTCAAAAATAATAAAACTAATGCAACAAATATCAGATAAGAGAAAAAAATTAAACTTTAGGCAGAAAATTATAAATTATAAACAAGATATGAGTTGAACTGATGAACACAGGAATGTTAATGAAAAGCAAAATAGGTAAAATACTGGCAAAACAATTGAAAATAAAGAAAGGAAACTAATGCAATCAAGGTTGGAAATTAAAGGAAGATAAAATATTAAATAAGGACTAGAGATATATTAGAATACTTTTACAATTACACAATAGTAACAAGGCAATGTAAAATATCCAAGATTGACAAAATATTAACAACTTGCAAATCAACCAAAGAAGACATTGGGGCCAGAGAAAATTAGCAGAGAAATTTATTATTTCTAGGAACAGAATAAAGTGTTTTAATAACCACAGTGTTTTTGACTCTCAAAGAAAATTTATTTTAAAGCCAGAAAAAAGCAGAAAAACAAAGAAAACTACAGACCTTTGCATTAATATGTATCGGTAATCTATTCTTAAATAAAATCTAACAAATTCAGCAAACACACTTTCATGGCTGACTGGGAATATCATTGGCTATATATTGCTTTGATCTTCTGAAATGATAATTCAAAAGTGTCGTGATCAGGAATATCTCATAGAGATCAGGAAAATGCAGCCACACAGAGCATTTTCCTGATGCTGGACTTCCATGTCCTCAGGCTGGGTATTTAGTATGACAACTGAGATTCATGTATACCAACATTGTTAGCTCAAGGACTTTTAAAAATATATTACAGCAATAAATGTGTGCATATATAAACATATTTTAATATTTCAATAAAATAGTTTGAAAAATATAATTTATAGATTATTTCTTTAGGCAATTTTATCAGCATTGAAGGAAATTCAATTGGAGTGGATAAAGAGAAGGATTATGTACTAAAGGGTTTTCAATAAATATTTTTTGGCAGTTTATATAATTGAACTTCAAGTTGACTATTCTAAGTTTACACAATCTTTCTCTCTAAATTCTCTTTCCCATAACAAAATGTCATGATGCATATTCTTCACAGCCAGCTTGAAAAGAATATTAATTGTTTGTATGGATGCTTTAATTCTACTATTTTTATTTTTAAAATTCCTGGCCAGGGAGAGGGGTGAAGGTAGGAAATGGAGTCATGTCAGAGTAAAGAATTTATTTTCAAGCTGTGCTTAATCAGTGCCAATGCTATATACATTAATTTCTCTAATCCCTGCAGTCTGCCTGTGAGGTAATCATTAATCTGAATTTTAAAATGCAGTGCTGAAGGTTTTGGTACTAGAATTATCTGTTCAGGTCATGTTGCTGATACATTTCTAGAAATTTGAATTTAGATTTGCTTGGTTCCAAAATCTGTGCTCTTTGCGCTATTCCATGGAAACTTTCATTTGATTATTCACCTCTGACTAAATAGAGTGTGTGTGCGTGTTTGCGCGTGTGTAGGTTTCCTTCCTTCACGGTATGATATGGAGAAAGATAAGAGAAATGTGGTGACCTAAAAAGCAAAAGATATTAACAATCAAGTCATAGAAACATTAAGTGCAATGACTCTCAATGTGAAATATTATAAACATCATGGATTATTTTTTCAGATGATATTTTAAAACAATGTTTTATTTCCACATTATTAAAATACTACAAATATAAACATACTATTACTAAATCAATTATAAACTATATTAAAGAAGTAGTAAACTGAAGTCAAATTTCCCCAGGATCAATGAGAACAGCTATTAATGACACAATACTTTAAAAACTCATAAAAATAACAAATACCAATATACTGGATATTACCTAGTAACGTGTGAAAAGTAGAAAGAATGAACATATATGTGATCATTACAAAGTGCTTCAGGAAACTTGTTATTGTTTTAATTCCTAATAAATCAATTGGAATCTACATGTGATTTCTTTGGCAATGGCTTTTAATAGTCACAAACCATACATGCACAAAATTCTTGGACTCAACTTTTCTTTTGTTTGCCCCTATCAAATTTTTCACTGATTACTTCTAATTTTCATTCTTCCAAATATTAAAAAATCTTCACCAAATGTTCAAAACTGAAGTTTCTTTTTGATACCAATGAACATTTAACCAAGGGTAAATGAAATACTTTCAAGTTTTAAAATATTTCAATTTTTGTAAAACCCTGACTGTACTTCTTCTCATGTTAATCGTTCGACTAATGCAAATAGGATTTTTTAAAAAGGGGGAAAAAATCCATCTGGAGCCAAACAAGGTACTATCCCTCTACTATATTCAATCACATTATATATATCAGGCCAGTTCTCATTTATGTTCCAGCACAATTGGAACCAGCCCAACTATTTTGAATTTCATTTTGAAAATCTGAATCAAAAGTCCTTCCAATACCAGAAAAACCATCTGTTACTCAGTATCATTTCAGAAACTTCTTCCAGACACAGCATGAAATTGATTAAACTTAAGAATTATGGTAGAAACACTTGAAGTTAAAAGGCTCAACTTTGGAAATTAAGAGCCATCAAGCAGCTTCAAATATGGTTGATGTTATTAGAGGTAACAGGACCATCTACGCTCACTAGAGGTTCAGTATTTTTCATTTCTATTGCTGGTTCCAAACTATAGGAATATTTTATGCTTTCTTTGAAGGTGACCTCTTCAAAAACTCATCCTTTAAAGGAATTCCTTCCTTGTTTCATGTGCTGTGGTGGTTGGCTGGTGGAATTCTGTGGATTGATAATTTGTTATTACTGTGATGGAGAAGCCAACATGGGATTCTATATGCAAGAGATTTATTGAGGAAACTATCAGAGAAGAATGAAGGGGACATATCCAGAGAAGACACGAAGCGCCCCAGACCATTATGCAAGTCTGACACCCGTGAAGAAGAAGGGGAAGGAAAAAAAATTGGGTAGGAGGATTCTTGGACTGCAGTGGAGTTCCGAGAAAGGTTTGCCCAGGCCAATGGTGTGTTCTCAAGCCAAACTCCCTTGTTTGGGTATTCCTGAGTCTCTTAGGATTCCTGAGTCTCTTAGGAATGAGACTGTGCTAGTATCCTCGCAATGCTTAGTTACTGAATGAGGGAAACTTGTATAAGAGTGACATGGACACAAACATTGTGGTAGATGTAGAGAGACAACAGCCTGGGTCATTGGTTAATTAGGCTTCCCTCAGCAGGAGATCTGAGTTGTGCATTATTATAACTTACATATGTAAGTTTCATCAAGGTTTGTGAAATAAAGGCTCTTAGCAACCAATATACTTTATTGCTTATTTTCTAATTCATTTCCTTGATTTTTCCTTCTCACTTCCAGCAGTAGACTCTGAAAGTGCATGTAGATTGTACTGAGAGTGGTGTTTGCTTGTTTTCATTTTGGGTGGTTTTTGATTGTTTGTTTTATGGAAGTGTCCCCTGCTTTCAAGAGCAGACTGGGAAATAATGATTTGAAACACACTTCCCTATTTTCTAATGCTATAACCCCAGTACTATCTATATTAGAGATGCCAATCATGGTAACTGCCACCCCACTGCACTTTTCCAGGCACAACTAACTGAGAAACAGAAATGGTCACCTGACCAAAGGGCAACTATTCTTTTGCATAGACTACAATCTACTATCATTTTTGTATAAAAAATAAAATCTCGCAAGTCTAATTTTGACTCTTAAGACTATGAACTGGGAAACTTACAGAAAATGATATATTAGCAATGGGTGCTGAAAGCATAAGATTGTTATTCAGATCAAACAACCCCTGTTTAGCACATTTCAAATTCTTATTACCACTTCAATAACAGAAAACAAAATCATTTAACATGTCTTTACTTTCTGTTTCTACTGACACTCCACTTTATCTGCCTCTATTCCTCCAGCTCATTGGCATTCTTTTATTTCCTTGAAGATGCATCCTTCACTCCCATCTCTGGTACTCCACACATCCCTTCTTTAACAGTTTCTTTAGTGGATCAGCACCTCCTGAGCCCTACTTCATATACTGAGTCACCTCTTTCATTCCAGGCCCAACTTCAGGGAATAACTGTAGGCAGGATTAAAATTCATTCAAGATGATAGTGTCTCAATTCAAGGATGTGACTTACATATTTCAACTTCTTCCATGGGACTTTTCCTATCCAGTGGTATGGGACAGAGGTAGGTAGAAGCCTGAATTGCATACACACATGGGCAACCTAGAAGTGCTGGTAATTAAAAATTCCAGTTAAACGCATATCAAACAGGGGAAGTAAGCTAATGAATCAGTGGTTTTTCTTACGGTATCTCAGCTGGAAAACGATGGGAGGAATCCTATACACTCCTCAGAAATTCTGGCAGGATTAAGCTCCAATTGTTGACTGCTAAGACCAATTCCTCCTTCCTGTATGATTCCTCCTGTTCTTTCAGTCCCGATCCTTGTAACGATCTCCCACAGTGTATAGTTTTGAGAGGAACCTAAGTTAAGATAATTAAATAACTCTTACTGATATTTTCCATCTCAGCTTAAAGGTAATTTCCTCAGAGAAGCCTTTCCAGAAATCTTTCACAAAACTCAAACAAAATTATCTCCTAAGTGTCTGTCATAGCACATCTTTTACTTTACAGCTATCAAATTTATCTAACATTCTAGCAACACACTATTTTAAAATTATTTGTTGGGCTAGCAGATCTATTGGGACAGAGAACATGCCCATTTGTTGATTGTATCTGTAGCGTTATATCCCTAGTTTCTAGTATGTTCTTGGAACTCAATGAATGTACACTGAGGGAATATATTAGCTGCATTTAAACTGAAAATATGACAGAATTGTCATTATAGCAAAAGGTATTGATACATGGAAGATACATAGCAGATGAGGAGGAGAAAAAAAGGCAGGATAAGAGTAATAAGGAACTAGAGTGCAGATCCAAGATTATCTGTCAAGAATATCTCTATACCCTCAAGGACTCTAAACCTTCATAGAAGTCAGGTTTTTCTGCAACTTAGTTTTCACTTTTCCTGATTTCTTATTTTTGTATTCTTACACCAACCAACCTCCTACATTTGTGCCTGCACACACACATGTACACACACACACACACATCAACCAGTAAGTTACCTGGGGTGGGGAAAACTGAGTTTATCTTTTTGGGGGATGGGCAGAATGAAAAGCTTGTGAGAGGAGAGAATGCCTTACCAGATCAAAGGTCTCTCAGGAGAACAGACAGATGAGACCATAAATTATACGCTATTAACTTAAATCTCAGCCCCACTATTTACTGTGACTTTTTGCAAGTTCATCAATGATACTTTCCTCATTTTATTCAACTGTAAAATGATGTGGAAAGTGCATTGTAGCCTGTATAACAGTAAATATGTGTGCAGAATCCAGGGTTGGGAAGCTTATGCAGGAAACCAGAAAGAGATGATATAAACTATAACAACACATTGGAAACAGTAAAGATGACAAATGAAAGAGATTAATAAGAATTACTAACATTTGTTATTAAATAGGTGTAAGAAGCAAGAAAGAGAGAGGAGATAAAAACAATGGATATTCAAATTTATGCTATCTGAATAACTTTCATGCAAAATTTGGAAACAACATGATGAGTTTTGTTTTGTTGATTTTAATTTTTGAAATACTGATACATTTAGGGACAGGCAGGCAAAATATAGCTGAAAATATTGGCGAGAATTCATAGCTGAATATGCTGATTAATATTGTAATCATATTTTAAAAGTTTCTTCACAAAAAATACATCTAAGTAAATAATATTCATAAATTACACAATTAGGTTAATATTCAATTATGTTTTCATATACCATACAAATGAACCATTTATATTTAAAATAATCCTTAATAGTTAGCTCTAAAATATAAGAATTCAAAAGGTAAACAAGTTTTTTACTTGTAATATCTTATACTTGGAATTCACAGCAGTAAAGAATTCATTATGGCTCATCATTAATTGAATGCCTTTGATGTACAATGTTTTCAGTCATAAAGCTCTGCTTACTCTCCTAAATATTTCATCACAAAATTATGATTTAAATTGAATAGTTAGAAAATATATAATAATATGAATAGCTAAAAATGACTCAAACCCAAAAGATTTCAATAACTTGGGCAAAGACACCTCATGCTGTCATTTAATAAAAGTATTGCCATATGTAAGTAGTTTTTCCTGTCAAAATCTCAGTTCCTCATCTAGAAAACTGAGAAAATACTAGTACTTACCCCATAGAAAGATTCTGATAATTTAGTATGAGAATATATGTTAAATACTTAGAGAGCCTGGCATACAGTACACATTCAACTCACTTTAGTTCATTCCTCTCCTCATTATTATTTCTTTATTCCCTAAATATGCTTGTTATCAATATCTTTCCTTAGAAAAACTTCCACAACAAGAAACTATCCCTTTATCCTTGGCATATGATCTATATTATGCAACAACTATATTTTAGAATTCATAAAGCATTTCTACACGCATTGTATCAATTTTGAATTTTGCCAATCCTTATGCTTCCCAAGGGCAGACAACCATGTTGAATTAGTTATCAGTGTTTTCCTCAGAAGAATTCTTGGAGCATGGCAATCATTGTTACTGTAATGAATTTGCATCTCAAAAAATGGAAGAAAGGGTAACTCACTAATGTTCATTAGTTCCATTTCACAGATGAACAAATAATTACTTTAAGTCTGTTTTTCCTTCTCCTTCTCCTGGGTTGTTTCTTACCCTAAGGATTTTTTGTCCAATGCCTTTCCCCTTCAGAATTTTTCTCTCTGAGAAAGATCTTACCTGTTGTATTAGTCAACAAAAGGGGTGCTGATGCAAAGTACTAGAAATCTGTTGGATTTTATAAAGGGTATTTATTTGGGATAAAACCTCACAGTCACAAGGACCTACCAAAGTTTGTTGCCACATGCTGAAGCAAGACAGTGGGCGAAGTCTGCAAGAATTCAGCCTTCCTTCTTCCTCTTAAGGCTCCATGGTCCCAGCTTCTCCCAATCTCAGCTGTAGGGTGGCATAAGGCTCATCTCTCAGGGCTTCCCAGCTGCTCTGTTCTCTTTAGCTGCAAACTATCAAGCTTATCTCTCTTCCCGGGGCCTCTGCCATGTCTATGGCGCTGTCTCTCTTCCACTGTGTTCTTCTTCTCTGTGTATCTACTTCTGTACTTCATTGAGCATCCCTTTATATAGCCCACCAAAGGGCCGGGGACTCCACCCTGCATGCCCTAATGACATGGTCAAATCAAAACCCTAATCTTGATTTAATAAAGTAAAAGTAAAACCTCTGAATTTAATACAATCAAAGGGGTATCTCACCAAGGGGCAAACACCAGTTTACAAGCATATTCAATATCTCTTTTTGGAATTCATAAATAATATCAAACTGCCACAGCTGAGGATGATGTAAAATCAGTCAGCAGAAGATTGCTTGGGATTGGCCACCAAACTTCATTCATACTGTGGGAGCTAATATAGTAGCAAGTAGAGATCAGACTTTAGAATTATATGCAGTTAAGTTTGTATCCAGTGTCTATCACATAACAGCTACATGGAGTTTAACAAGTAACATGTGCTATATGACAGTTTTCTCATTTTTTAAATGAATATGAACATTTTACTAGTAAGGATAGACCAAACTATGCTGTGATATCAAACAACCCCCAATTTTTCACAACAAAGATTTATTTCTCACTTATGTTGCCTGGGGGGCTGTGGTCATTTTAGCTACCCAGGGTCCCAGGATTGCAGAGTAACTCACTTCCAAATATTGCTTGTCTTCATGTCAGCATTGTAAAATGAACTGTAAATGGTTCACACTGGCATTAAATGCTTAAATGGAGAATGATAGCCATCATTAACAGTCAGATATTTCTACATGGCTCCTCTCACCACCAAGAGTCCAGGAAGTGCAAGCCTACTATGAACTCGAAGTATAGAGAGTTGGAAACATTAGAAAAACAGAAGTAATGATACCACTACTATCTCTATATTGCAGGGATTTTTTGTAAAAATTGGAGATAATATAATTAAAGTGTATATTTCTACTCCTAGAATATCATTGGCATACAGTAAATGATACCTATAGCCCCTCCCTGACTATGCTGTCTCCTCTACCAACCTATTTATGAATTCAGCAATAGGGTAGGTATTTTGTCTCTGATAGGCTTTTGTTTTAAACACTTACACTCTTTGTAATGATGGTAGTCTTTAGTGAGTCTTCACTGCCTTCCTTCTACTAGCATGGGTTAGTTTATCCAAGCTATAATATATCTTTGCTTTTTGTATGTTTTATTGTTTACAAGGCATTTTAGTAAATATTATTGCATTTGACCCTCTTAATGCTTAGATGTAGTCAAAGAGCATTATTAACACCACTGCACAGTTAAGGAAACAAGAGTGAGTTATTTTCCAAAGGTTAAAGAAGTAGTAAAAGAGTGAAGGCCAAAGATATGAACTCTTTCACGTCTAATTCCAGAACTCTTTTTGTTGTCCCATTACCATTTCTGTTTGGTTAGTGAAATGTCACTTGGGCCAGTCCAGACAATCTAGCCTTTTGGGATGTGAGGTTGGAAGGAGTTTTCTTTCTGAGAGAAGGGATTGGACCACAACCACAAATTATATTTGAATAAAGGAATACATGAGGTCATTAAGCTTGATGGGAAGTAAGGAAGCAAAGAGGCAACCAAAATTTGTTCTAATAAAATATAAAAGGAGAATTTACATGTTACTCTGTTTCTGTGGAACCAAAATATTCTGTTTCTTTTCAGTTCTAAAAAATGAATAACAACTCAAAATGAGTACAATTATTCCTTTATGTTCATTTCAAACATGCATCTTTATGTTCATACATCTTTTTTTTCACCAATTGCAAGTATAGGGCTTTATAGTTAAGACAAAGAAAATTAAATATTATATTACATTTTCAGAGTACAGGAATTTGTACTTAGACCTCAATCTTTGTATTATTTTTTGTCTCTAATTCACTCCCTTTTTAGGTGATTCATCCAGTGAATGTTATCTTAATGCAAAGTCTCACAAATTTATATTCCCTTCCTTCATCTCTTTCATGAGCTCTAGACTTGTATATCCAACTTCCAATTTAACATCTCTTCCTGGTTGTCCAGTGAGCATCTTAAGCCTGCCCCCAAAGTCTTTATTTTCATGTGCTCCTCCTTTTCAGTCTACTTCACATAAATAAAATGTATCTTTGTTGTTGAGACTAACACTTTGGAGTTATCCCTGTCTCCTACCTTTATTTCAAATTCCACATCCAATCAATCAACAAATCTTGTTGGCTCTACCTGAAAATATATCTAGATCATGACCATGTCATAGCACTATTAAAGCTCCCACCTCCATAAAAAGTCACCCTCATATGCTGCCTGGATTGTTGCAATAGGCTCTTAACACTTAACTTAGCCTCCTCTGTTCTCCACACCACAGTCAGAGTGCTTCCTTTTGAAATGTATATAGATCAGATAATTCTAAATCTCTGCTCAAAACCATCTCATTAAATGGTTTTTGATGAAACCATTTCATCAAAAACAAAAACAATCCTTAACATGGTCCAAACGGTTACATGAACTGAGCTCATACTCCCAACTTTATCTCTTTCCCCTCGCTCATTCCTTCTAATCTAGTCACACTAAATTCCCTTGTGATTTGCTCAAACCACACACTTTGGTCAAGTGTTTTTACAGTACTTGCTATTCACTTTGTCTTAAAGGCTCTTCCTTCTGATAACTTCTTAACTATCCTCTTTCTTTCTCCAGGCCCTGTTCAAATACCCCCTATTAAGGAATGCCTTTGCTAAACTCCTACATAAAATAGCAACCTCTTCCCTCCCTCTCCACTGTGGTTAATACTCCTTTTCTCTTCTTGACTTTTCTCCATGGCTTTTGGTGACAAATTTGAATTTTGAATTTGATTAAGCCCTGGTTATTTTTCCAAATTCTCTATTAAGATATCACTATATTTAAGTATTTTTTACATTCACTGTATTCACTTAACCTAAGATGAAGTTCTGTCAATTTCCTTAACAAGTCAGCTGAGTGGGACTAAAATCTGCCTTAAGATAAGAAAGAATTATTATAGGGGAAAAACTTATTTGTGAGATATTATGTATAAGAAAAACAAACTCCTCAAATATTCTCATCCATTCAGCCATTCATTCAACTTATATTAAAAAATATCCATTATGTTCTTTTTATTTTTCAGGCTTTAGGTTAGGCATTCTTTTTGCAAAGATAAATAAAGCATATTTCCTGCCTTTATACCTTCACCCTTACCCTTACTAGGACTTAACTTGTCTATTCTAATCATAATTGTGATCTAATAAAAAAGGCAGGCCCAGGTAAACTATCTTTATGTGGCAGCCCTGCTTTAAATTATTTCTTATTTCACTTTTTTTGGAGAAGCTGCTTGTCTTTATTTTCAATGATTCTTACTTTTTAGCAATTCAGATAGCATTTCTTAATTCAACATCAATGAAGTTCGATGTTATCACTTATAATTCTCCATTGCAAAAACCTGCCTTGGGGCCATTTAGAACAAGAGTAATTTGTTCTTGCAATACCTTGCCAAGCTAACTGGCATAATTTCTTCCACCTACACATTTTGTAAGATGGATATAGTCACACTTCAAGGTCCTAAATTTATGTAATATTTGCTGTTATTATTAAATCATAGGGAACAGAACTTCTTGAACTATATTTTTTTATAAGAAGGACTAAATTCTTACCAAGTTGACTTTGGATATACACAAATTGATAATGGAAAATATGTGCATTTTTCTCACTAATCAGCTTAATCTTCTCCAATGCACAGAATTTCTTCCTTTTTTATTTTTAGGGAAGTATTGGGGATTGAAACTAAGACTTCATACATGAAGCAGGTGCTCAGCTGCTGAGCTACACCCACTCCCCTAGGATTTTTTAAAGTGCTTATAAGTCTTGACAATTATATCATATGATATTATAATCTACACAAATCTAAAGATCATTTCTGGTTAGGTTAGATTTTTTTAATAACACATGTTCAAATTATAGTGAATACATTTGCAAATGCCTTGATGTCTGATGTCCTTAATTTATAGGAGATAAGGGAATTTAGTAAATCAAGAAATGATCAAGCAATTTTACCAATCCTTGTGGTCAGATCATTACTGAAATGAGCTTTTAATTTCTTTTTTTTGTTGTTGTTAAACTGCCAGAAACTTTATTTCTGTAGTATCAAAAAATAAATCAAAATAAATTTTTAAGTAATGAATCAGATTTTTTTTGTGGCAGGAAACCTGACCACAGTAAGGTATGTATCATATCACTATAATTATATACATACACAAATACACACACACACACACACACACACGTATATATACATATGTAAGAAAGAGAGTGGGAAAGAGAGATGATATTCCAAAAATTGCCAATTGACTTTCTATTTCCATAAATAACTTTTAGTTTTTAATCTCAACTCAAACTTATTTCCTGGGCTCATAATAGACACTTGCAACTTTCTAGGAACTATGAAGGAAAGAAGCAATGTGAAAAAAGAATGAAGAAAGGTCCATTAATTGTTGAAATTTGCAATCTTTTTGGAGACATAAAATAAGGTTAACTGAACATCACCTTGCCAGAAGATATAGACTATTAGGAGGAAATAAGTAGGAGGGAGTTCAGTGTTCATCAGAATTGCTAGGAAAGACATTTTGGATGCTTTGACCCCAAACTTGGTTTAGTTTGACCCTAAATTTTGAAAGATGTGGAAAGACAATCAAGTCTAAACAACTCTAGGACAGACATGGACAAATACATGAAGACAGTACTCTTTTGTTCCCTTCCTAATTAAGGCATTCATCAACAAATCTCTCATTACTTGATAAAGTATGAGTAACTTTGTCTATTCTGGACTTGTAATGAATGTTAGCAAAAAAGTAAGATCTATAATTGAGACACCAGAAAAATTACACTGCTCTATACAAAGTCATACATGAATATCCACTGATTTTGAAACATCCATACCATTTAATGGATGTTAGAACAAGTAAGAGTCAAAAGGACAGAGGGCTTACATCACATCTACCATGTAATGGTTTGACAGTTTTATGTAATTATGAATTCCAAAAATATAAATTGAATCATGCTTGTAGACTGATCTCTTAATCTGGGCGTGATTAGGTTGTGATTGGGGCATTAACTGCCACATCCCTGGGACGTTGATCCCCACCCCTTGGTGGGTGTGGTCTCAAGTATAAAAGGCAAGACAAAAGACAGAAGATTTGAGAAGCAGATTTTTGAGAAGCAGTTCTGATGTTGGAGAGGACGCCCCAGGAAAAGACAAGTGAGCCGTTCGCCTGATAGTCTACAGCTGGCCTTGTGGAGGAAGCACTAAGACCAGAGAGCCTCATTGTCTACAGCTGAACTTGTGGAGGAAACAGAAGCTAAGCCCAGAGAGAAACGCAGGCCCGGGAACAGAGGAACCCAGAAGCCTGAACCCTGGAGACGTCGGCAGCTGTCTTGCTCCAACATGTGGACTTTGGTGAGGGAAGAAACTTATGCTTTGTGGCCTGGTAACTGTAAGCTTCTACCCCAAATAAATACCCTTTATAAAGACTGACCAATTATTGGTATATTTCCAAAGGCACTCCTTTGGCTGACTAATACATACCACTATCAGTTTTATGACTTAACTACATTGGGAGTCTGGTTGTAAGTTATTCTCTGAAAGTAGAAGAAAACCATGCCTTTTTAAACTCAAATTATAGGGTTTTTATAGGGACCAAGTTAGCTAAAATATTTTGAGTTACTTTAGAATGTGAAATTACATGAATTTTTTAAATCAGTATTATAAAAATAAGTTCAATTTGGGCAAGAGTAATTGATAAATTTAGAACTGTGCTAATAAGGAGTTTTCTTTATTTTATTTTCTTTATTTTTTTTAATTTATTATACATCCCCCCCTTCTGCTTGTTCTTTGCTGTGTTCATTTTTCTTTGCGTTCCTCTGTGTCTTCTTGTCTCCCCCCTCTGGGGCGACCCGCCAAGTCAGCTCACTGGCACAGTGGCCTGCCTGCTCGCGGGGACTCGCCCTTGCTCATGGGGGCTCACCGTTGCCTGCAGGGGCTTGCCTTTTTGCCCGCAGGGGCTTCCTTTGCCTGCGGTGGTGTGCCCCACCCGCGGCGGTGTGCCCCGCCTCCATTAGCTTGCCTTCTTGAGGCGGTCTGCCCATTCAAGGAGGCCCTGGGGACCGAACTCAGGGCGTCCCATGTGGTAAACCGGTGCCCTACCAACTGGGCTACAGCCAGCCCCAGGAGTTTTCTTATAGGATTCCTAATTGTTTCTTATAGGTTTCCTTATTGTTTTTACAAACTTGTCAAATTTAACAATTGTTTTCAAGTGTTGACAGGGGATATAAAAGTATATATCAGGTGGTTAATGAACTATCTAAAAAAAGTATCGAATTGGCAAAAAAAGTAGAGTGTATAGGTAAAATACTTAATTTTATAATTTGATGTTGGTGGCAGTTTGCTGAAATGATACAAAAATAAAACTGGAAAGTATTTGGTGTGTGATGGTTACGCTAATGTGTCCGCTTGGCCAGGTTATGTTGTTTAGTTGTTTGGTCAAGCAAGTACTGGTCTGGGTGTTACGGTCAGGATATTTCACGGATTTAAATCATCAATAAGTTGATTGCATCTATGGCTGATTATACCTACAATCACTGAGGAGACTGCCTTCAACAACGAGAGAAGTCTCATTCAATCAGTTGAAGGCCTTAAAAGGAGAAGAGACAATTTCAGCAGTCAGAGGGGAGAAATTCCATCTCTACTTTAACCAGCCAGCTTCTCCTAGGGCGTTCATTGAAAACCTTCATCAGAGTTGCCAGCTTGCAGCCTGCCCTTTGAAATTTGGACAGTCATGTGAGCCAATTCTTATAAAAAATCTCATATTATTTACATAATATATATATACATATATGTATATGTATATCTCCTATAGGTTCTGTTTCCCTAAAGAATCCTGAGTAATATATATATAGTGCATCAGAATTCACCAGGAAGAATTAATGACTCTGAAGATTGCAGGCAGCAGTGGAGAATAAGCTAATTTAGATAATTGGTCAAACTGTGGCTAAGACTTCTAAGTCATGCCATTAAATTCAGAATAGCTTTGAAAAATGAAAAAAAAAAAATCAGCATTGTTCCAGACTTTTAATAGAGACTTTTCTATAAAGCTATATTCTTTTATATTTGTGTGGGTCACACATTACAATTATTCTTCAGTTTCACTTACAAAAGAATTGCTATAGGTGTAAAAAAAACACTTGCATTAGTCCAAAGGGGTGCTGATGCAAAGTACCAGAAATCTGTTGGATTTTATAAAGGATATTTATTTGGGGTAAAAGCTTACAGTTGCAAGGTTCTACAGAGTCCACTCAAGATTACTTCCTCATCAAAGTCTGTTGCCACGTGTTGAAGCAAGATGGCAGGTGATATCTGTGAGGGTTCAGGCTTCGTCTTTCTCTTAAGGCTCCATGGGCCCAGCTTCTTCCCATCTCAGCTCTAAGCTGGAGGGCTCATTTCTTTCTGGCTCAGCTGCTCTGGTCTCTTCACAAGGTCAGCAGTAAACTATCAGGCAAATGGCTTATCTCTCCCCTGCCATGGGACAGTGGAGTTCTCTCTGTCATGTCTTTTTCAGTGTATCTACTTCACTGTGTTCTCCTTGAGTGAGTGTCCATTTTTATAGCCCACCAATGGGTAGGGGATTTAACTCTGAGTCACCCTAATGATGTGGTCAAATCAAAGCCCTAATCTTAACATAATTTAATCAAAGACATTTCAGCTGAATCAAAGGAGATCACACCCAGAGGAATAGATTAGTTTACAAACTATAATCAATGTCTCTTTTTGGACTTCACAAATAATATCAAAATATCAAAGTGCCACAACACTCCATAAAAGACAAATCTTGCCTGAATTTATTACTTATGATTGTTTCAGAGTGGTGATTTTCTAATTCCATCACTCTTTCTACAATTATTAGTTGGCATTCTACTATAAGGAAGAGCTTTATTGTCTCCATGCTTATATTTGTTTGCCTGTCTTTTGGAAATAGACAAAGCACATTAGCAGTTTAATTCTCCTTAGAAATCTTCTCTAAACCAGTTTCCTGTATAACCAGTTTCCCTAATTTATGTGACCCTAGAATCTTTTTTCCTGTTTTACAAAGGAAAAATCCAATTAAACTGATATTACAAAAAAGTGCTGCTCTAGACCATCTCTACAGAATTCTCAAGTTTCCTAATGGGACCCTTGAGCAGAAGTGGCAAAACTAGAAGGAACATATGGTTTTCACCTGTGCAAACTGTGCAGGAAGATTCTTTTTGCTGCTTTGGAAAAGGAGAAATCTAAGGACAAATTTCTTCTAGTGAGATCTAAAGGAAGGTTAAGTCAGGATGTGCTGCTTCACTGCCTCCCATTTAGAGCTTGTAAGTGATGGTTCAATATGTGTGAACTAGTCCTAGTCACTGATTTAATAGTCTTTTATAACAGGCCTCTCATTTTAAAACCAAATCCAGGATATAAACTCTTGCCTTCTCAGTCCTGAAGCATTTGTCTTTCCCTATGTAACAGCAATGATTTCAGTGTATGAGTACTTGGAAATACAATATGACAAACACTACTATATGTCTAAAAGCTGCATTCACCACATATCTACCATTGCTGCTGTGAAATTTATTTCAACTTTGAAAGAGTAAATGTAGTAGGGAGAGGGATTGTGGGAATATAGGAGAGTAGGAAGCTCCAGGAATCAGTCTTTCTACCAGAACAACTATTAGACAGGCAGGAACTGTCTGAATCAACTATTTTGAAACTCCAGAGTCTAGTAAAACACTCTATAGCATATGGAGAAGAGCTGGAGGAAGAAGTTGATAAATTAAATACCAGGAAATTGCTCTCTCTACACAGTTGTTACTGTCAACTAGACAGCTCCCTTGTGGCAGGCAGCAGTGGGGTCCAATCCATGGTGTAGCTTGCTGGTGCCAGAAAAGAAGATAAAAATCCATTTCCCCAAGATATGGGGTGGGCATGGGCTGATCACTGATTACAGCTTTCGATTAGCAACTTCAGATCACTGGGGGCCACTTTCTGAGTGTGACCATCATTCTAACTCACCCAGGAAGAGAGTTAAAGACAGAGTTGCAGAGAGCAGTTGAAGGGCTGCATTTTCTGGGCAGATAAATAAATCACAGCTTTGGGAGCTATGGTAGAAACACTTAGTACCCTTCCTGGCCCTTCCCTCATTCCCTCTCCAAGGCAGTTTGAAGGCGGCTGGTTCTCCCTTTGTAGGTCCCTGGCCTTATTCTTGCTGGGAAATACTGACTTGGGAAACACCTCTTTGATATGCCCCCTCTCCCAGAATTTGTCCCAGAGTCAAAAGCAATTTGAGAAAATGAAAACAATGGAAGAAACAATTGAGGTGTATGGCCTGGGGCAAAGGGTTACCTGCTTTAAGTCCAGCAGTAGAATAGCAGGGAGAGGGTAAAGTTTTGCCCCCTGGAAAAGAAGGGGGCTTTCAAACTCTTGTAAACAGGGGGACTCCTTAGCCACCAGTGAACATAAGCCCAGGACAAGGCACAGGCCCAGAGAAGATGTCAGGGACCCTGAAGTTTGCATTCATTTCAGGTGGACCTTCCTGATTGGAAGGCTGACATTCAAGAAAATCTCATTCATATCACCAACTGGTTACAAGCTCAGGAAACAGACATCTCAGGGAATAAATTCCACAAATAATATTAAAAATAGTAAAATGCAAGTGTGTTATAAAAGAGTGCTTGGAAAAAAAGATAAGACTGTGGATATGCTGGACAAGACTTCAAAAAGTGATCTTCAGTATGGTCAAGGAGATGAAGGAAAATACAAAGAAAGAACTAAAGGATCTCAGGAAAACATTGAATGAACAATACGGGAATATTAAAAAAGAAATTGAAAATTTTTAATAGAACCAAACAAAACTACTGGAGTAGAAGATCACAATATTGAAATGAAAAATCTCTGGAAGGGTTTCAACAGCAGAATGGAGATGGAAGATGACATGCTCAGATAAACAAAAGCTGAGGGAGTTCATCACCTCAAGATGTGCTCTACAAGCAATGCTGAGGATTTCTTCAGACTAAAGGAAAGTACACTAGGCAGTAGTTTAAAGCAATAAAAAGAAATAAAGACCTATGGTAAAAGTAACCATTTGTGTAATTATAAATGCCAGGAGCATTGTTTTGCAGTTTTTTTGTATGTAACTCAACTTCTTACTTCCTACAGGAGCTAAAATGAAAATGCATAGAAAGTAATGACAAATATAGTTTTTGGATGTAAAATGTACAAAGATATAATCTGTAACAAGTACAGAAAAAGTTGGAGGACAGGAGTATAGGAACACTGTATGTGTATGCTACTGAAGTCAAGTTGGTATCAAATCAAATATGATCTTTATAATTTAGGATGTTAAATTTTAACCCCATGATATCTTGAAGGAAAATATATGAAAAAATATCCACATAGAAATTGAAGTACAAAAAAAGGCATAAGACTTTCAAAGGATAAAAAGCAAAATGGCAGAATTTCTGCATTTTCAATAGTGTCTTTAAACATAAATGGATTCAACACTCCAAAATGGATTTTTAAAAAAGCATGATTCAAATATGTACTGTCTACAAAAGACTCACCTTAAATTCAAATGTTGAATGTGAAAGGATGGAAGAAAATAACATATTAGTAGTAACTGATCAAGAGCTGGAGTAGCTACACTGATAGTAGAAAAAATAGACTTTAATTAAAAAACAGTTGCAAGGAACAAAATGGTCATTATATAATGATAAAGGGGACCATTCTCTAAGAAGATGTAACAATTATAAATATATATGTACCTGTAATGGTTTGATAGTTTTATGTAATTATGAATTCCAAAAATATAAATTGAATCATGCTGGTAGACTGATCTCTTAATCTGGGTGTGATTGGGGCATTAACTGCCACGTCAGTGGGACATTGAGCCCCACCCCTCAGTGGGTGTGGTCTCAAGTATAAAAGGCTAGACAAAAGACAGAGATTTGAGAAGCAGATTTGAGAAGCAGTTTTGATGTTGGAGAGGAGCGCTCCAGGAGAATACAAGTGAGCCTTTCGCCCAATAGTCTACTGCTGGCCTTGTGGAGAAATGCAAAAGGGTAGAAAGCCTCATGGTCTACAGCTGAACTTGTGGAGGAAACAGAAGCTAAGCCCGGAGAGAAATGCAGCCCTGGGAACAGAGGAACCCAGAAACCTGAAC
>PVKH010005513.1:0-22008 GCA_004027955.1 Chaetophractus vellerosus | reverse complement strand
AAGTCTCTTGCCCTTGGTTTTTTCTTTTCAGGCTGCAGCACTCCCTTTAGTATCTCTTATAATTCTGATCTTTTGGTGACATATTCTATCAGTTTTTGTTTGTCTGTGAAGACTTTGAACTCCCCTTCATTTTTGAAGGACAGTTTTGCTGGATACAGAATTATTGGCTGGCAGTTTTTCTCTTTCAGTACATTAAATACATCACACTATTTTCTTCTCTCCTCCATGGTTTCTAATCAGAGCTCAGCACTTAATCTTATTGAATTTCCCTTGTATGTGGTGCTTTGCTTTTCTCTTGTTGCTTTCAGAAATCCTCTCTTTATCTCCAGTATTTGTCATTCTAAATAGTAGGTATGTCAAGGTAGGTCTATTTGAATTTATTCTCTTTGGGGTGCATTGTCCTTCTTGGATAGTGATATTTATGTCTTCCATAAGGGTTGGGAAGTTTTCAGTCATTATTTCCTCAAATATGCTTTCTGCCTCTTTCCCATTCTTTTTTCTTCTGGGACACCAATAATGCATATGTTTGTGTGTTTCGCATTGTCATTCAGTTCCCTGAGAACCTGTTCCATTTTCTCCATTCTCTTCTCTTTCTGTTCTCCTGTCTTTTCCAGTTCAGATGTTCTGTTTTTGAAATCATTAATTCTTTCTTCACACAATTCAAATCTGCTCTTATGTGCCTCTAAAATATTTTTAATCTCATCCAACATGTCTTTCATTCCCATAAGGTCTGTTACTTTTCTTTGCAGGTTTTCAAATTGTTCTTTATGCTCACCCAGTTTCTTTTTAATACCTTTTATCTCTTTAGTCATATTTTCTTTCAATTCTTTGAAATGATTTAGGAGAATTGTGGGGTTATCCTTGATTAATTGTCTTAAATCCTGTATTTCTTCAGGATTTTTGGTCTGATCCTTTGGCTGTGCCATCTCTTCCTGATTCCTGGTATGGGTTGTAATTTTATGATGGTATCTAGGCATCTGAATATGTTGGTGAATTTATTCTGATGGCCAATTTCTCTCTTTTGCATATTGTTATTTTTTCTTCACAGTTCTCTGATTTTTGGTTCAAGTTATTCTGTCTTTAAAATTGCCTATATTAAGTTATCAAACTTGGGCCAGGGGCTCACTAAAGGGGTGCAGATATTCTCCCAGGAATTAGGGTACAGAGAGAACCCAAAGCCATTTTTGTCCATGCAATTTCCAGAATGGCCAGCAGATGGTGCTCATCATTACACCTTTCCACTAAGGTGTTTTTTTCAAGCTCTGCTTTCCTCTTGTTTGGTCTGGCCACAGCCAAGATTCAAAGTGGGCTCTGATGGCTAAATTCACTGAAGAAAAGCCCCCTGACTCCCCCTCCGTTTTCCCTTGTACCAGCTGACAGGAAGAAAGATGTCTGTTCCCCTCGAAGTCAGCTGCAGTGAGTCAGGGGTTTTACCCTAGCTTAATATTTTGGGTTGGGGAGGGAAGCCCTTCCCAGCTTAATATTTTGGGGTTGGCGAGGGAAGCCCTTCCCAGCTTCCAACAGAGTTTAATAACTTATGTTTATTGTTTTGGGGTCTTCGTCTCTCTGTCCCTCATCCTCCTGGGAGTTTTATAGCACTGTCCTGGTCAGCTGACCCCCAAATCAGATCCTTCAGTCCAGTTTTGGCTCTCTCCATTGTTTTTGTGGGAGAGTTGAGCCCTGCCTGCCTTGTCCAATGACATCTTCCCACAGTTCTCCCAACATATTTTTCAAAATCTTGTTTGTCTGTTTTTTTCTCATTATTTTAGCCTGGTGAGATGGAAGGAATGGTGGATCAAGATTTGGGGATCTTCATTCTGCAATTTTAGCTGTGAGACCTGGGGCAAATTGTTTAAGCTCTCTGAGCATCAGTTTGCTACTCTATAATATGGGAATTATAATAACTGCCCTGTGATCTCATAAGGTTGTGGGAGGGTCAAGTGGCTTTGGCAGTGATAGATGTAACGCACTATTATTTTCAGCATCACTCACCAGTGCTTCTACATTATCCACTCCAAGTTCTTTAATAGTGTCTCTGAACCCATCTTCATATTCCCTCTTTTTTTTTTTTTTACAAATTTAGAAATGGAGTTCATGAAAACAAATGTTAGGTGAACACTGTAAAGATAAATGAGAAAGAAGGCCTTTTTTGGATGATTCATATACCCAATTGACTAAAAACTATGAGGGCAGGAGTCAAGGCTGTTTGTTTTATTCATTGAGTACATGGTAGACCCTCAAAAATTTCTTGTTGAATGAATAAATAGATGAATAACTCCTGACTCTCAGAGTCTGGTAGACATTCTGCTTTTCACACAAGTGCGTGCAAGCAACAGTCCTCAGACACTGGAGGTTGTACTTTTACTTCTGTGTTTGAACATAATTACAGAAGCCAACTAGTGCAGAAGGAGAGAAGTGATGTAATAAAATAAATTTGAAGTTGAAATAGCTAAAGAATTCCAGAATTATAGTTTTTCTGCCTGTTTGGAGACAACTGAACCTTGAAAATCATCCTTAATCTCATTGCAAGTGAATTGACCATGGAAGTGAGAGAAGGAGCAACTTGTATCCCAGTGACCTGCTCTCATCTCCTTTCAACAAAAAGTACCTCTCCCCACCATGGACTTAAGAATGCTTGCCTACCTTAAGTTGAAAATAAACCACTGCTCTGTATTGTCAAGAAATTTGTCAGCCTGGCAGAACATGACTTTCAAACCACAAGAAACTTGCTCAAAGGGGCATTTCTTGAAAGTGGCAAAGAGATGCTTCCAGGATGTCCTATCGATTCTTACCCTTGGCTTCCACTGTAAAAGTAGTGGAAGGCAATGTGTAGCTCCTACAGGATTTCTTCTTCCTTAGGTGACAGTCATAGGGAGCCCTGGGGGGGAAACCTTGGCCGTGTGCAGAATGACATGACCTCCAGTCTTATTGCCAAGTGGCTATGCTCGGGCACATGCGGGGTCCTAGGGATGAAATGTCAACCCAAACCATGTTGATTCCCTGGTCAAATGGGGCCCTTTCACATGGGAACATGGATTGAAACAAAGGTAAAAGAAGTATGTAGAACTAAACTATTTTGGGGGAAGAGATATGAGGTTTAAGGGTGGGGAGGAGCTAAATAAGGCCAAGATAAACACCACAGAATCAGCAGGTTTTTATGTTTAGTAACTCCGAATGACACATACTTGTCAGGGCTTTCTGAGGATTTTTTGAAAACTACTTTAACATGGAGTCCAGTGAAATAAAAGGTTTTCAGATATTTACCTGGACAGAGAGGAAATGTGCCCAAAGCTTCTAGGAGATTCTGATACAGAAAAACAGGAAAGCCGTTTTAATCTAGTATTTTTCAGAAATTGAACAATACCACAAGGCATCTCATTAATCCTTGGAACTAAAGTACTGCCTGCTTTGTGGGGGGGAAAGTAGGCTTTAAAATAGTAAGGCAGATAATGTTTACCTAGAGAAAAGTAACCCTTTGGCTTTCTCCTAGGAATGTGTTGGGATTATGGTATATCAGTTCTTGAAAGAAAATTCTACAACTTCTGCTACCTGTGTTTCTTTCTCAGCTTCTTACTCCGTAATTCTGTTCAATTTATCTTTTAATTCTTCCCTTGGAACTGCTGTCTTGAAAGTTATGAAACCTCCAATCATGGAATCCAAATTATTTCTTATCTTTAGCTTCTGCAACTTTCACACAGCCCTGGCACCTCTGGCCATTCTTCCTTTCTTGAACCCACAGCCTTTACCTCTGTGATGAGGTTTTCTTCTTATTCTCCTCCTCACCCATCCCTGCCCATCTTCCCCTTGCCAATCCTGCCATCACTTCCTGCAGGACCCTGTTGAGGGCTGCTTGGGTGGTCTCTCCCAGACAGCTGCGTCTGTCCATTCTTGACTGAACTTCTAGGGAATTTTGTAAAGATGAATTTCTTCTGATAGCACTCTCAGCTTCAACAATATTCCTGCCCCTGCTCAAAACTTTTCCTCAGCCTGGAATGCTTCCCTTTCCCCTTTCTCCAAATATCTGCTGCATTCTTCACCACCTATTCTCCAACTCTACTTGCTCATGAATCATTTCCTGATTCTCCTATCTAGTTAGATCCCTTCCTCCTTTGAATTTCCAGAGCACTGCCTATTTGTCTCTCTCTTCTGATATTCACCTAAATTCTTACTCTATCAAGGGCCTATGCATCCCTGCATAATCCTGGTGTCTCTCTACCATGTGTTCAGGAGTGGGTACTTCTCTCCAACTTCAAATCATCTGAGAGGCATCAGGGAGCTTGCACACAGTAGGTTGTCAATGCATACTTTTAAAAGAAGAATATATGATTTTATACACTTTAGCAGATTGAATTATGTATTCCAATGTGGACATCTTAACCTTGATCCACATTCCTGTGGGTGTGAACCTGTTGTGAATAGGACCTCGTGAAGAAATTATTTTTAGTTAAGGTGTGGCTCAATTGAAGGAGGGTGAACCT
Organism: Chaetophractus vellerosus; assembly: GCA_004027955.1. Taxonomy (NCBI): domain Eukaryota; kingdom Metazoa; phylum Chordata; class Mammalia; order Cingulata; family Chlamyphoridae; genus Chaetophractus; species Chaetophractus vellerosus. The sequence continues at coordinate 17,530 of PVKH010005513.1, read as the reverse complement.
TAAGTCAGATTACTGGAGGCCTTATAAAGTGAAGGAACTGGAAGCCAGGGTCCGAGAAGGCACAAAAAGAAGTAGAAAGTCGGCGGAAACCTGGAAGTGAAAGAAGGCATCACCGTGTGCCGGGAAGCAGGGATTCAAACCAAGGAACCCCAAGACTGTGGCAAGTCAACACCAGGATGTTACAGACCCTGGGAAGAAGCACACCTTTTAGCCTCTGAAACCATGAGAGAAATGCCCATTATTTAAGCCAACACATTGGCTGGTATTTGCCATAGCAGCCTGGAAAACTAAGACATGTATACCAAAGTTAAAATATTATCACTATTTTATAAATTATTCCTCATTCATTTCATGACGGGTTATATAAAGAGTGCCTTAAATAATGAAATTACAAAGAAAATGGTATAATCCCCATGGATATTTTAAATAAATTATTCAGAGCGGAATGGAACCCAGCAGACTTTTATTATCCGCTGTAAAAATATTTCAGTGATTTATCTGGCAATTATAGGTTAGAAAACTCCCAAGTCAGTTTTAGTTAACAACATTTGGTTTCCTCTGTGAGAATACTACTGAGGGCATAAACTGGCTGAGCATCTACTGTACCAGCACTGCCAGTGACATGGTTTATAAGCTGTCGTCTTCACATTTGGTTCCTGGAAGAGTTCAGTACATTAGGATTCTGAGATTTTATTGATAATTTGTAAATTATACTTTATCCTTAGAAAGAGTAAAGAGTAGTAAAAACTGGCCCAGATAGCCAGTTAATTCATTCACTAGACATATATTGAGTGCCTACTGTATGCTGAGTATTGAGGCAGGGGTGTGGCTGTATGTGTGTGTATTTGTGTACAAAATGTAACCTTACCTGTGAGAAGCTGAAGAGTGGTGTCTTAGTTGAGGATCATAATGGATTAAATGGAGTACCATGAGCATGTATGCGTGCATAAACTAATCAAACTGTCCTAAGACATGACACCTAAGAGTTCTGGGCTGTGCAGCTTAGGGAAATCACATTGCCACTTAAAAGTGAAAAAGCATCTAGAAAATTAGAGATTGGGAGCACAAGCTAGGCATTTTGGAGCACTTCTGTGAGACTTTTCACTCTCTCTGGCTACCTCAAGTAGCCCTACAATGGGTGTAAATCCCCACGTCTTATTACTTCAGAGGAGGACCAATGCCTCTGAACCCTCCTGAGCAGATTGATTGGATTAACTCAGTTGGAGCAATCCTCTGGGTTCCTTCTTTATTCAAGGACATTTAGGTCTTGGAGTGGGCTGAGACCAAGGTTGAGTTTTGATTTCCCCATTTATTCAAGAATTTCTAGTGAGTCTCTTCAAGGTACCAGGTACTATGCTGAGTGCTAAAGAAAGAATGTGAACAAGGTAAACGTAGCCCAGCATTTGCAGCTAATTGGGAAGAGAGGCGGTTAAACTGCTTCAGTACAGCAAGATAAGGGCTCTGGTGGGGAAATACAGCATGGTGGGGGATTTATATTGGAGTTAAAAACTTCAATGTCTGATCTGTTCTGTGGCTGAGCACAGGGGAGTGAGGGAGGGTCACAAAGGATGTGACTGGGTTTAAACTAACACAGGAGCCACAGGGGAGCTGTGGCTGGACTTCTGTTGGCTTGGTTGGGTACCTAAAATATAACTATATGTTACAGAATATTTCTGTTAAAAGGAAATCCCAGTACATCCATCTTTAGAATTTATGTGTGGGCTTTTATAAAGAGAGGCAATCTGCAGCTTTTTCAAGGTAGGTTTCCATTACATTGTTCGGAATTTGAAGTGTATTGTCCCAGAGAAACATCATAAATTGTGACAGTAAATTATATACATGGTGTACTTGGGATAAAGTACTATATTCCTGGTTTTAGAGATCTTAGAAACTATTTGTGTTGCCACGGGAATGAATATTCAGAATTCCCGGTTAGAATACAAACAGGATAGCTCTTCCTTCTGTAGCTTTCATACAAGAATGAGATTTCACTTCACCACCTCCCTCCTTCCCATGCAATGTGGAGGGCAATTCCACCAGGTATGGGGCTGGGGAAGAATATGGTGGCTGATGAGTGTTGAAGAGGGTTCCTGGCACTATTTTAAGTGCTTTTGTGTGTATTTGTATAATCTCATTGAATCCTAATAACACAGCCACCAGGAAACGGTACCATTGATATTCCTCTAAAATGCTAGTGTGTTCTAGGGCTCACACCTTGGATATATTCTCTTGCTAAACGCATTCGTCCAGCCTCATGGCTTTAAGTATCATCTAGGATATCCCCCTCTCCCCTGAACTCTGAATTTACAGCACCAAGTGCTCATCACTTAGATGAAGAATAGGAATCTTCCATTTAACAGGTCTTAGACTCAGCTTCTGATGTTGTCCTTCTAAACTGCACCTCCATTTCTCTGCCTGGTGAATCACTGACCCTCTTCCTTCTTTATCAGAGACGTGTCAGCTTATCATGCTATATAAAATACACAAAATGCCAAATGATCCACACTATAACCACACTGCACTGGTTTTGATGGACAAGTAGAAATACTCCAAAGGGTACGTGTACGCAGGACAGGTGGGGTGGTAACACCGGGAGGGAAGTGAGCAAGGACTAGAAGCTCGCCTGTGAAGACACACTTCCCCCACCCCACCTCTAGCCACGGGCAAGTGGTCGTTCAGGCTGGCTCTCCTTTTCCTTTGTAGTATTTACTTCCCCAGGTCATCTTTTTTTTTTTTTAAGACCTGTGACTTTATTACATTTTTTGATGTTTTCTATTTAGTACTTGAGGTGATTCTATATGAAAAGTGAAAAGATTACTGCCATTCTATTTGGAAGAAGGCAAATAATAAATCCAGTTTTAAGAAATGTAGAAAATGAGTGACCTAGTGGAGAGAAGGCAAATAGAGAACTGTCTGAATTCATGGAACAAACATGTTGGAGCATCTGCTATGTGCCAGCCACTGTCATCTAGAAGGTAAAGCAGGTAACTATATAAAGAGACAATAGCAATAGCCTTTCAAAAAGAAGAGCAAGCCTAAAATAACATTCCTTATCTTTCGTATTGCTTCATTCCTGGTTCTGAACTAGGCTTTAGGAATCCAGGACTGAACACAGACCTCTGACTTCTTACTAAGAAGCTTCAATGGTGGGGTTTTTTTTTTTTTCCTGTTAAACATATGGGATGCTGCTAATGCTGCGTAGAAGAGCAGGAAGGTGAAGGAGCCCTGGTCCTCTCCTATGAGGTATAGAGCTTCCAGCTTCTCGTCGGAATGCTGGGCATGCCTTCATCCTGTTCTTGTTGTGATTGTTTGCAGTTTCTGCAGGCTGCTAAGGTGAGGCCGCCATCTTGATTAACAAGGTGGTTTTAGTTCATTAGAGTGAAAAGTGTTTTCTTCCACTCTTTTGGACAAGTGGGCGGATGATACACCTCCTCATCTTGCCTCAATTCAAGCAGGGTCTTTGGGGTAGTGGTGTGTAGAGGCCAGGAAAGTCACCAGTTCTCCAAACGTGTGTTGGTGACTAAATATCCATGGATGGTGCTCCTTGTTTCGTCCACCAGCTCAGGCTCTCTCCCCAACCCTTCTGTAGGTCTTTCCCACAAACCTTACTACCCACCCTCCACGAGCCCTGGCCCCTAATCCATTTCTGGAAGCATAAGAGATGTGACACATCAGCCCCTCAGAATGACTAGTCCTAATGCAGCAGGCCAGGAAGGACTTTAATAAGGGTTTCGGTTTGTTTTTTCTAGGCTAGAATCTGGGTCAGCTTGCTCTTGTCAACAACACATGGCACCTGAAGTGGGGGACCAATTATGGATCATCCAGACTGTGACTTTCTGACAGTGTGGAGGAAAACCAGAAGTCATTTATACAGTGGTCCAGACTGTGTCAGCTTCTCTACTGGGGCTCTGGGTTGGACGGGCTGACCGCAGCAGCTGGGAGGAGATCGTAGGAGGTGAGCTCTGGTTTGCAAGGAAGAAGTCCAGTCAGCATTTGCTCCTGTAGGTATATGGTGGGCATTGCGATTGTAGGCTTGAGAGAGAGAGAGAGAGAAGTGACAGAAAACATCTTCCATCAAAGGATATTAAAACAGAGAAAGGTTTTTTAAATGACCCCAAGCAGTTGAGGCATGGCTTCCTTCAGATCAAGAGTGAATTACACTAGGAATGAACGATAAGGAAGAGAGGATGTGAACACTCACCCTTCTGGATTTAACACAGCAGGAGACAGATCAAGTCTGTGAGACTCAGGAAGTCAGTCGGTGGAGAAAGTGGTAATCAAAGATGCGCAGGGCTCTGGGAGAGCGATATTTTGAGACTGAAAGACGCTTTTGGTAGCCTCTGGTTGTGTTGCATACCTTTTGTTTCTTCAGTGCAGCAGATCAGGAGCGGTGCTGTGTGCCAGCCATTACGGGAAGAAGCAAGAAGGCTCAACATGGGAGGAGGTGTATACATGCCAATAAATGGATTCGCTTTGCCAAATGTGGTAAATAACAACACATGTGCAGGCAGGGCAGCGGCACGGGGGCAGCTCTCCCGATGTGGAGGGTGCTCTGCAAGCACTGGGGGGCCTGTGGTGGGGTGGAAATCTTCCTGGGACTTACCCTGGATCCTCTGGTGAAGCATGGATGGCATTTTTATCTAAGTTGGAAAATGATGCTGAAAGGAAAGAGAATGGCAAGTAAAACTCCAAGTCTGAAGCCAGGAACACATTAGAACGTGAAATATATGGGTGGATAAAACTCAAATGTGCTCAACTTTTAAATGTTTAGGATAGTGGTCTTTTTTCTTGGCTTAAAGTCATGTTGAATTCTGGGACTAACACAAAACATGCCTTTCTTGGAAGATAAATAATTGCTGGAGAACAGCTAGTACAAGAGTCTTTAAATGAACATGTACAAGCGAGAGATCATAGCAATGCTAACGTTTCTTGAGTGACTGATTAGAGTGCCAGGCTCCAGCCTAAACTCTTGACCTGGATGATTTCATTTGGACCTCCTGATTGTCCTCTGGTGGGGTGGAGATCTTCCTGGGACATACCCTGGAGCCTCTGGTGAAGCTCCAGAATTTGAGGCTGAGCGAGCGAAACTAACTTGTCAAAAGTCACAAAGCAAAAACATTGCAGGAGGAGGATTCAGACCTCAACTGCAGTGCCCGGCTGCAGTCTCCAGCCTGTCCTCTGCCTGTCCTCAGCAGAGGGGGAGCTGGGATTTGAATCTGTGTCTGCCTGACTTCAGGCTCTTGCATTTCTCACTGTAGAAGCACAACCTCTCCTAAAGAGCTGAAAAGTAGAGAACTCACCAAAAACGTATGGGATTTTGTGGGGGGAAGGGGGGGCAGCATGGAGAAAGTGGGAGAAGAATGCTTAATTATGTAACTTATTTAATCCATGTAACAACCTATGCAGTTGGTACCATATGGTGCCCATATTACATACCTACTGAGGTTTAGTAGCATATCCAAGATCATATGGCTAGAAAGTGACAGTACTAGGGTTCACATCTGACAGAACAAATCTAAAGCCCATGCTTTTGCCACTCTGCTCCTACTTCTCTACATGACTCTAGGAAAGAGAGGAAGTGTTCCTGTCTCTTGTGAAAGAGGCAGTCATAGAGTTGCTCTGTTGAGAGGTAAAATGGTGGATACTAATCATAGCTTACCTGTGTTGAGCAGTGTCCCAGTCACTGTTCTAAGTGCCTCATGTGTATTAGTCATTAAATACTCAAAACAGCACTATAAGGTATACACTCTTATTATCCCTACTTCACAGGTAAGGAAAGGGAACATGGAGAAGCTAACTGGCTTGGCCAAGATCACACAGCCAACACGTTGGAGAGCTGAGAGTCAATTCAGAACTCCTTGAATTCCATTCAAGTCAAGGAACATCAGAGGTTACCTTCCAAGTGAAAGGTCTTGTGTTAGCAGCTCCAGGGGTTATGGAGGTGGCTGAGATGCAGCCCCTGCCCTCAATATTGAGTGGAGGATAAGAATAAAAAAGCAGAGAGGGCCAACATGGTTTGTACCTGAAAGGTAAAATCAAAGGACAATGGGGATGAGTGAGGTTTAATCTCATTTTGTCCAGGTGAGGCTCAGGGTAGGGGATGAAGGCAGTGGCCCAGATATGGCTTTCAGGATAAACTTTTGATAGGTGGAAATAGGGACTAGAAGAAGAAAGTCTTCAAGGTAAGGAAGGCTTGAGTAAGTCGGTCAAGTCCACATACCTATCCATATAAGTTTGGTACAGATAAAGTAAGCACTCAATAATTGTTTGCAGCTGCTGCTTTGACATCTTTATTACTATCAACAGAGCTAGAACTTGATGTTGAGGCTTCTGATTCTTTTCTCAGCATGGATGAGGGAGTGGATAAGTTTGGATGGGGAGACAGGAGACTATCATCTTCTTGTGGGTGTCCTGGTTGACTGGGCTGATGAGTTGTTTTTATTTAATTTGGTAGATTCTAGGGAGTAATGGAATATTTTAAATGTGAAAGTGACATGAATGTTTAGCTGTATTTGAGAAAAAAAAATTGGCATCCTGTAGGCTGGGTACTGAGGTAGGGATAATTATCTCTTTCTCCTTCCTTCGCTCCTGGCATTAAAAAAGTCCTAAAGTCAGGCAGCTTATTATCTGCTAATCTTATCAGAGGGAGAGTAAAGGACCTATCCGGCCTCCCAGTGAGTTCTGACCAGCTCTCCACCCCACAGGCAGCCTGTCTTTCCTTTTCTTGGCTGGATTTTCCTCAAAGCTGCAGTGTCTCTCACCTCCTGCTTTTTTCCCTTTTCACTCTTTCTTCCTAGCACTCCATGCCCCATCTGAAAGCGGAAGGTGGAAGATTACAGGGTAAATCTTACTTTGGCTACCATAGCAACCTTCACCTGCTTTGCTGCTCACCTTTGAAGTATCATCCTCCTGTGAGCAGATATTTTGCATATGATTACTTGGTTCATCCAGAGGCTTTGGGCTTCCTTTAAGCTTCTTCTTGTGGAAATAATGAAAGGATGGTGCTCTCCATCCATGTGGGTTTCAAGGAACACATCTTCCTCAAATGGTGCAGGTGGCCCACACCACATACAGAGCATTTCATTCCTCCTTCACTCTTGTTCCCAAGAAAAATGCAGCTAGAGATGGTGAATCTGTGACTACATTATACAAATCCTGGTTTTTGTTGCCAAATTATACCTGACTCAGGTGTAAATTTTTAAACTAATTTCTACTGAAATTAAGTTATCAATCTCCAGGCTATTATCCATTTATGAAGACTGTGCTCTACATCTTCATGTGATCTTAGAGTTCCACACTCTACCCTTTTCCATTCTGCACTGAAACTCACGGGGCTAACTCTATCAGCTGGCTCCCTTGCCCTCGGGTTTCCAGTTGGGTTTGGCCTGTAGAAGGCACTAGCAGGAAGTCAGAGAATGAGAGAAAGTTGAGGATATGTCTTGGGCCCGCAGCCTCTTTATAGTGCCACCATGGATGGGCTGCATCCCTCAGCCGAAGGTCTCAGCAGCTGTGGGGCCCTGTCCACACAGTCCTTTGTGTTTCCGGGTTCTAGAAACTCCTTTTCTCACCCCCTTCATGTCTAGGGATGGTACTAGCCATCTTTTCACCATCTTTTCTGGTTTCCTTATACCCTGTCCACACCTTTGCAAACAGTCCCTTTTTGAGTTATCCAATTTGAGCATGCCATCTATTTCCTTTTGTGACCTTGACTAAGACAATGACCGAAGCTCTTCCCTTTTGGGTTCTTCCTCCAATACTGCTTATTTTGTTTAAAAATCTGTGATTCAATAGCAAGTATACACTTCGGACCATAGTTAGTGGTAATAGTCTGATGATGTTCTTTCATATTCTGTAGCAAATGTTCCACAACAAGGTAAGGTGTCGGTGAAGGGGTGATGTGTGGAAATTCTGCACATTATGCATGATTGTTCGGTAAGCTCACAACTTCTCAAATAAAAAAGATAAATCTATGATTCATTGTAGGTCATTCTTTGTAGAGGCAGAACTTTTCTGTCTTTAAGAACAGCCTCCCTACCTCCACACCTCTCATAAAAGATGGTTTTTCCCCAATCTCACTCTTCTCTTTCAGCAAGCCTGTTGAACCACGTTTTCTTGGTGATGTCAAGTTAGGTTTGTGGGAATGGAATACAAATCCCCTGTCTGCTTCTGGCATCTGATCCCGGGTAGGTTTGAGAGTCTTCCACCCCTTTTTATTATGTCCACTGGAAGAATATATGGGATCCCCAACTCCTCCTGAGAAACCATGGCTTTAAAACCCCGCAGGTGTATAGACATCGTAATGAACAAGTTTATAGGCCCATTACTATTATAGAATCTAATGCAAAAGGATATGATGGAAACAGCTTGAAACTTTTTTTAAAACTTCTTAACAATTCGTAAGATGCTGCTCCCTTGGGTAATTGAATTAATTGAATTATTGTCCTGTGAGCTTAAGGTGAACAGAGGTTTAAGGAGTTTTCCTGAAGGGAACCATGAATGAGGAATGTGGATAATTGGCTTTGAAAATCGTGGGTTGAAACTGCATGCTCCAGATTCTTTCAAGACCAATCCCAAATGGTATCAAGAATAGCATGAGGTTCACACAACTCGGCAGGTGTGAAAATTCTGCAGCTGAATTAAATAGTTTCCATTATATTTCAGAAAGAGCTCTAATGGGTTTCTATGGAGCACAGCCTAAGAATATCATGTCTCTCCTTTGTAGCTCAGGATAGCTGGGATGGTTTGTTGTTACTAATTTATACTGCAGTCTCCCTACAAAATGGACAAAAATGAGCAAAAGGATTGCTTTATCCCTAAGACGGGCTAGATATTAAAATACCAAAAGAGCAACAAAATTACCTCACCCTTTAGGCTGGCCCAAGAAATGAAAGTTGAAGATGTGATTTAATTGTAAAATGATTATTGCTCTTCATATAAAAATTTTCTTCTATTAAGCTCATTCTGTCCCAAATATAGAAAATCTTTCTGTTTTAAAGCTGAATGGATTTTAAACATTGTACAAAACTGTACTCTTAAGTTTAGGTTTCTATTCTTTAAAAAATTAAACTGGATTCATTTAATATTATGCTTAACTTAAAAATAGCAATAGGCATGTCTTAGCTATTATTTATTAATGCAACATTGCATTCTCAGTTGTTATCATTACTATTCAAGCTGACATTGTCATATTTAAGTTCTGCCAAACTAACCAATCTCCCATATAATTCATTTACTTGTTTTTCAATTAAAATTGAACTTGAAGTCAGATGAATTATTCATTACTCATTTCCATTTATTCTATTCCCTTATTTATCCTCCTCAGTTAGCCAGAACCTGGAATTGAGGCAACATTTTTTTCCCATTTGTTGCACATAATACAAAAAAATTTCTGTTCCTGTTCTTAATTTAAAAAGCAGAAAGTTGACTGTTTAGTATTCTTTTGTCTAAAGAAAAATAAACCCCAAATTAAGTTGCTTCTTGTATGTCTTGCTCATTTTTCTCCCTTTGTGGATCATTACTTCCTATTTTAATAAACATTCTCCCTCTTTAGTCCAAGTAATCTGAAAGATGAAAATATAGGCAGATATATTATGAGCATCTAAATTACAGGTTTAAACACTGGAGATAGCTTTAGTTAAAGGTTATGGATTCCTCTTTCTTAAGATCCTTAAGCCCAGAGATAGGCAAATGAATCTGTTCTTGTGTATTTTCTTCCAATTATGGAAAGATAAAAATCTCAAGGTGTGAAGAGACCTTAAAGGAAATGTCAGCCCGCCATCCCGCTGGTCCTTGTGCTCCCCCTATGATGTCCCACTAGATGGATATAGACAGTTGTAAGGTGTTTACTCACTGGGTAGCACTGGTTACAGGAACTCACTGAGACAGGAGACGGGGCATTCTATATTTACCCTAATTGTTAAAAGGTCTGTGGTGTCTTCTGTTAACTTGAACGCATTCTCCCTGGTTTGATGTCTACCCTCATAACAACAAACAACAAAAATTATTTTTCCTCTTTCAGATTGTGAAGGAAATCATAATTTCCCTCAAGACCTCTTTTCTTATGCTTCCTTTTGCTATTACTTCCCATGCCCTTGTTCTTTAGTCATGACTTTTGGCTCCTCTATAACACTGGATAGGTTCCTTTGAAAGAAACCCAGTTTCTCTGTAGAGCGTGGTGCCCAGAATTGGCCACAGTGTTCTCTCCATGTCCAAGTGACTCAGAATGAGCTTATTATCACCCCCCCCCCACCTTTCAAGGCAACGCTATCTTTTTCTATAGGTCACACATTATGATATTGACTTACACTTTTTTTTTCCTTCCATGGCTACTCTGCTGCTTCCATGGGTTTACTTGTGATTCCCCCCTCCTTTTATATTTGGCTTGAAGCTGTCTAGACTAGGCCTACTTTTATGAGCAAACACATGTCTCCCCATTCTCATTCCTAGAAAGCTGGACTTTTTAGGACTCTGCAATTCAGAAATCTGAATCTCATGCACATTGATAACACTCTGAAAGTAATGATATCCAGTTGAACCAGATGTCTCTTTGAAGTCCCTTCTTCTGGTATTAATTGTACCATACAAATGTTAGGAGTGAAGAATAGGGAGTTTTGGAAAGATTAATTCCTTGTGTAAAAGCCCAGTGATGTCTCATCATCCAAGTTTATTGGGGTAGGGGGAATTCATTCACTTAGTCATTCAACAAACTTTATTCAGTGGCTACTTCTTTGATACTGAACAGATATCTTCATGTTTCAGGTGGCTCATCCTCATGGTAGGAACCATACTGTCTTCATTTTAGATCTCATATTGTTTATTTAATAAATGCTGTCAGATTATTTAAGAATTTTGGATGAAAATTATTTTCACACTGCAGCAAAGTAATGAACTAACTGTGAATCCTCCTTTCTCCAATCTTCCCCCTCCATTAAAATGAACAAAATCCAATCACTTCTATTGCCACTGACTTAGTAATATTTCACTAAATTGTTATTTTGTTGTTGGGGTGTGTGTGTGTGGCCTGGAGAATTGCTACTGTTGTTTTAATTACTCTATTTGGTCATGTAAATACATTTCCCTCTTATTGGGGTCCCCAACCATACTTGAACCAAATATTAAAGCGACATTGCTACTCTTCTCTCATTTTAATGATATGGGCTTAACCCTCTTGGTCATTCGCTGGAAATTTGAAACTGTCTACACACTTGGTAATAGGTGGCAACCACCTCTGTAGTGCCAGGTTTCTCTGCCCTGGCTTGCTGTTGATAAGCCTACAAATAGTAATATATAGCCTTCATTCATATATCATCTTGGAGGCTTCAAAGGACACTCCACGCTTCAGCTGTCTCAGTCTACCTTCATAGTAGATCTGTATGGTGGGCAGGCCGTGATGATTTTTCCATTTTGCTGACCCAAAAAACCACAGCCCAGATCGCACCCAATTTAAAGTGAAGAACTAGAACTCAGCTATTCTTAGTGGGGCTCTCTTTTGGATGACCAACTTCAGATTTAGAAGTGAGAGTGACACATAACTCCTCCTAACATATGCAGGCAATGGTTGCCTGAACGTTTTCTTAACAGTTTTCTTATAATAGTTACTAAGATATTTAAAACTAATTTTAAAAGATGACATGGTTAACTTGGCCTTATGGGCCCTTTACCTTTCTTTATTAGGGGGCTATTTTAATCTTCGGTTTCCTTTTCCTTCTCTTTATTGGGATAAACTAAAGGTTAATGGTCCTCTTGCTCCGAGATTCTCACAGTGATGTGATGTGATTTTACAGTCTACCACATTACAAATCGTTTCACATCATGTATAGCACTAGTTTTAATCACCTCTTCCGTTCCTATGTCATTTCTCTGCCTCTTCCCGCACTGTTGAGGGAGGAAGGGAGGTGCTTCTGTTCTTGTTTTAAAAAGATAAACTGAGTCACAGAAGGATTAATTGACTTCTTCAAATTATAAAGTGACTCAGTAATGGAGCTGGAAAGAAATATTAGGATTCCTTTGCTTAAAGCTCTGACTTCTGAAGTGTTTCTCCATACAAGTAAAATATTTTTTTTTTTGCCAAAATTGCATTCACCTTTTAAATCTTGACTGAAGGTAATGAGCTTAAAATAAAGTCCCACGAAGATAATCATATCGTTAAAGCTTTAGAGGAGAAGTTAAGGCTATTGGAGTAGATTAAAATGAATCCAGAGTGAGGCTTACTATTTGGTCTATTTAATTAATTTGTTTAGCAATGGATTCTAGTTTCTTTTAAAGAAAAAGAATAATTGAAATGCTCCCAGAGCTAAGAACATTTTGGGATCAGTTTTGACTCATTTAAAATTTTAAAAATAAGATAGGATTAAGAAGAAAATCAGAATTGACACTTAATACCTATATTTCATGCTAGTGGATGATTATGACTTAATTATCAAAATGTTTCCCTATAATCCTTTGAAAGTAATATTTTAATATTCTTAGTAATTATTTTTTACTATTAAAGTAATCAATACTCTAATAATAATAAGTGATAGTTATAATTATATTATGCTAAAATATTTGAAGCAAAGCTATAAATGAATATGAAGGAAAATAAATGCATATGAGTATTTCATTGAAGATGTCTAGCAGTTAAATGCTAGACATCATATTGTTATCAGATATTTTTCTTTCTAGTTAAAATATTCATGTATTTTGGATTACATATAGTACAAAACATAGCTTAAAACGTGTACCGTATTTTAATTTAAAATAAGTATTTTGTTGATTTAAATACAGGAAATCTTGCATTAATTGAAGTTTTAAGAACTTTAGAGTACAGCAATGGTTCTAATATATTTTATAGACATTAAGATTTTCATTTACGGGGCCGGCTCGATAGCCCAGTGGATAGGGCGCCGGCATACCACATGGGAGGCCCTGGGTTCGATTCCCGGGGACCTCTCCTAGCGGGCAGATCACCTTGAGAATGGCAAGCTGCCATGGGCGGGCCGGAGCCGCCGTGGGCAGGGCAAGAAGCTGCCACGGACAGGGCAAGAGCCGCCACGGGCAGGGCAGGTCGCCCGCGGATGGAGCGCAGCCAGCCACCTGCGAACTGAAGCAAGCGCCAGCCGTGAACGGACGCAGAGACCGCCCACAAGCGGGGAAAGCCGCGCCTGCGCAGTGACCACCCTCGGCGCGTCGCCGCAGCGGGGGGAAGGGGAGAAATGTAATAAAATAAATAAATCTTTAAAAAAAAAAAAAAAAAAAAAAAGATTTTCATTTACCACAATTAAAGTAAAGTAACCTAATTTTATAGATATTTCCTCCAATTTTTTAATGTTTAGCTCCCATCCCAACCACATCTAAGATTTTATATTTAATTCATTATTGCCAACAAATACTGTTTCTCAAGCTCCCACTTGGTCTTTGTTTCTAGGAAAAATAAAAACAGAAAACAGAACTTCATCACCATGATTCACTCGTATTTCAAGAGAATCGTAAGCAGAAACCCATAATTTGCCTGGGGCGCCAGCATTTGTGTCTCACTAAACTTCTGCAGGACATAGTGATTTAGTGGTACCCACCTTCCTGTCCATTACTCTGAGATTCTGTCATGCTGAGATCGGGAAAGATGGATCTTCCTGAAGATAACTCGGCAGCCACATCCTAAATCTCATTCAGTCCTACCTGTGTAACATCAGCAGGGTTTTTCACCTCCTGAGCTTCTCACTACTGAGCTTTGAACAGCATAGTGGGATAGCAGATACCAGCTTTGAATATATAGGGAGACAGACCAAATCCACTAAAGTATGAACCAGTATCAGAAAGGGGGAAATCCTCCAAGTGGCTGTAGTTGGGTAGAGTTCTGACTGTTAGGGGTGAGGAAATAGTGATTGAGCACATCTAGATGAGTCTAATACAGGAGAGCTTCATGGAGGACACGAGGGAAGGGAACGTATATACCATGGATTAGTCAAGAGGGTACTGGGTTTTCCAGATCTGGACCTGGTTTGGAATTGACTTGGAGCAGTTATCCCAGGCAGTGTAGGATTTGTGTGTGTGTGTGTGTGTGAGTATTTCTCATCATGGATAAACTATTCACTATTAGAGTCACCATAATCAGGACCCAGGTGTGGTATGTAGATCATACTTCCTTAATACAGACTTTATTTCTATAGTAGAAGAGAGTGAGCTCTGCTGCCCGGCTCCCTGGGTTTTAATCCTAGCCCTGCCACTTTTTCATTAACCTTGGTAAAGTTGCTTAATTGCTTCGTTCCTCATGTTTTCCCATCTGTAAAATGGGATAATATCGGTATCAACCTAATAGGGGATTAGAGAGATTAAGTAGGTTAGCTAATACATGTAAATCACTTAGAACAGTGCCTGGTACTCAATAAAAGATAGGTATTATTATTATTATAAGTATTGTTAATCAGTGGTGGTGGTGATATAATTTATTGTGTAACTCATCAAAGCTCTTCCCCAGATGCATTTTTTAGTCCATTTGATTCTTATTACACTCTTAAGAGAAAAACATGAAGGTCTCATCATCCACATTCAAAACAAGAGTAAACAAAGGCTCAGAGCACTTATGTGCTTCCCAAGGTCCCCAGACCTCCAACTCCTACCCTGGTTAAGTGTTATTTAAAGAAAAAAAATTTTTTTTAAATCATAACCCTGACCAGATCCTTTCCCAGCAGAGCTGTACTGGAAATTCTGGTTCAGAGATCACAGGATACTCTGGACACGCTGGGTCTCCCCCCTACAGCAGGCCCTGCCTCTCCTCCTAATCACACTTCACTTCTCCGCTCCAGAGTGTCTACAACTGCAACCTGACGCCCTCGTTTTAAGGAACTGCATTCTTCTCTAACTCATGTCTGTCTTTGTATCCTCAGGAATGAGGGGAGAATCTTACTTCATGGGAATGCGGAGCCCAGGGCAGCAGGGGCACATCCCAGAAGATGGAGGACTTTTCTTACTCTGCTGCATAGACAGAGACTGGGCTGTCACTCGGTGTTTTGCAGAGGAAGCCTTTCAAGCAATCACTGACTTCAACGACCTTCCCAACTCGTTGTTTGCATGCAACGTGCACCAGTCAGTGTTTGAAGCAGAAGAGAGTAAGGTAATAAGCCTTTTCTATTCCTGAAACATGGGGAGGGGTGGCATTATCTCCAAACATTCTTGTTCATTTGTGGTTGATGTTTTGAAGTTTTGGAAAATGTTGAGTTGGCTCTATTCTTAGCATGCATAAGAGGGTGAGCAAAGCCTGTTCTGTTATCAGCTAACTTTGGAAATACACGTGACAAGGTTGTAGATGAATCAGTTCTAGTCCTCTGGGACTCCTTGGTCTATCTAAGTAAAACTAGTGCTTTTAAGGATACAGATTGCGGGACATACCCCCTGGGCTAGGAAACAGATGTCTTAAAACTCCTAAAAGCTTTATTTTCCCCTATTCTGCCAAAAACATAATTTGTCTTTGTCAAAAGAGCACGAGCTCTCTTTCACGCCTACCTCTCCTGGAGTTTGATGGATATTCTAAAAATAGCTCCTTAAATTATGACCCAAGTCCCCAAGCAGTTAGTGGGTGGGCTCTTTGAGTTCTGCTTTGCTTACTGATATTTGCTCAATGCCATGATGGGTTTTGTTGATGTGGTTGTATTATAAGAATTTGAATGACAGTGTAAGCTCCTTGATTTGAAATTATAGGGCAATGAGGTTGTCTATCTATGAGCACTTCCCCCAAAATGAAGCTCCCCATTGTAAGAGACAACTTGATGTCGTTCAAGTGTTCTTGAAAATCATAGTAAATATTCCACTTGGTGCTCTTTCTGGAATTTATTTATCTCTGAACTTTTAATTGAGGGATCTGAATGAATCAAACCTTTCCTTGGGATTCAGTTTGATGCTTGTAAACATCCATTATTATATCATATGGTAAAATACGGGCAACATTATTTGGAGGAAGGGCCTTTTTTCTAAACTAATGTATGTGGCTCTGTATGAGATGTAGGGGTGTTTCACACACTTGGGCGCATTTGCCAATTGCCACAGTCCAACCTCTGTTGTCTGATTTCTGGATTTTATTGGTTTTGTAAGCAATCCTGATAACTGTGGAGAAAATGATCCTAGAGGGTTAAGAATCATTTCAAACCATTTAAAGATATGTTCATAATGATATTATTTCAGAGTTGAACAGTGGAAATGATAGGCTGAAAATAGCTTGAAATCCAAGGAATTATATATGATTAGGACCTACAGTGCTAGGATTACTGGACTATTTAAAGTAAGAAAATGGTACCTGACCCCTTTGAAAGAAACTGGTAATTCTGTACTTTAGTTATGCCCAGGCTGTAGAACAGATTATAATTTACTCAGAACAAGTAATTTCCCCTGAAATATACCTGGCATAAACTATGAACCAAGATTCCATATTTTCTCATCCTATCATCTATTTATTTAACTATCAACAATTAAAAATAATTTCTTTTAAGGTTGAATGCAGATTTTTATTCTTTCCTGTTTATCTACTTCACAGTAAACTGAAACAATGTGACCTAGGAAGGTGCCAATTTCATATAGGAGTGCACTCAAGTGTAGCTACAACAGAATTTGGTACATAGAAAGGTTGAGGCTTAGGGAGAGTTCAAAGGAGTCTATCCATGTCTATTTTGATATTCTGATCTGTGATTTTAATTAATGGATTACAAAATATTCTTACGTAATTTGTTTCTAAAGGTGTTATGTAGCAGCTTGAGAATTTGTATTAGAGTTTTAAATGACCTTGATAAAATACTGAATAGAAATAAACAAGATGTAGTTCAGTGAAGCAAGTTTTAAATTACTTAGAGCACATCTATATAGTGAATTTTATAATTGACCAAAGTCTACCTAATTAAACTTATTAAATCAGACAGAAAGTCTTCTACCTCAGTATGATTTTATGCACCCCATTGGTAGAGAGTCTCTAGAATATCAAATTATCTGATATAAATTCAGTTTTGATTTAGTAATGCACACACAGTTTAAGGATGCCAAAGATAATCAGATACCAAATATGTTTACCATATCTGGGACGCACGATCAATGGACTTGAGAAAAAGTAGATAAAGCATTTGGGGAGCATCATGGCTCCTCATTTTCGCTGCCACACGCTTCTCTTCAAGATACAGAAGGTTAAATAGCCTTCCCCTGACCTCCCTTTATCTTTTCTATCTTAATAATACCCAGTTCTTTCAGGATATTCTTTCCACAAGGTTCAGAGTTCATGAATCTGAGCCACGAAGCCTGATGATGGCTATCTTTCCCAAATGGGTGCACATTTTAGGCACTGTGCTACGTTGGGGAAATATTTTTAGGCAGAGGTCAAGTAAATGTTTCCTGGACTCCTTGTATTTGCTTGTTGGCAAAACTGGCCCAGTGATTATCTTTAAAATATTTGGCTTTGGAAGATGTCTTCAGCAGCCCGGAATTATAGCAAGGAGATGAGATGTCAGGAATGATGCTCGGTGTTCACTTTTTTTTTTAATTTTTAAAATTTGATTATATAACCCCCCCCCCTTTC
>PVKH010005512.1:0-22010 GCA_004027955.1 Chaetophractus vellerosus | reverse complement strand
CGAACCTATGTTTAAAAATTATCACTTTGGCTGCTTTGTTGAGCATAGATGGAAGGTAAGAAGGCGGGGGGGGGAGGGACGGACGGACCTGAAAGACCATTTTAGGAAGCTATTCGGTAATTTAGGCAAAAGATGATAGTGGCTTATACCAGGGAGGTAGCTATGTGGAGGAAAAGAGAAAGATAGACTTTTAAAATTAACCTTTTTTAAATTTTGAGATAATTGTAGATTCAAATGCAATTGTAAGAAATAATACAGAGAGATCTCATGTACTCTTTACCCAGTTTCTCTCAGTGATAACGTCTTGTAAGACTATAGTACAGTATCATAACCAGGAAATAGACATTGATGCATTCTACCAATCTTATTCTTATTTCCCCAGATTTACTTGTACTCATTTGTGTGTGTGTATTTAAGTCTATGCAGTTTTATCACATGTAGGTCTGTGTATCCACCACCACAGTCAAGATATGGAGTAGTTTGTTTGCCCTTTTATAATCTTACCCACTAACCTCCTTACCTTCCTTCCATCAGGGGTTGCACCAATGTAACCCCTGGCAACAACTACAAATCTGTTTTTCATTTCTATAATTTTGCTATTTCCAGAATGTTTTATAAGTGGAATCATATAAAGTATGTAGCCTTTTGGGTTGGCTTTGTTTTTTTTTTTTTGTTGTTTTTTGTTTTTTGTTTTTTGTTTTTTTTTTGCTTAGCATAATTCTCTGGAGAGTCATCCACATGGTTGCCCATATCAATGTTTCATTCTTTTCTATTGCTGTGTAATAGTCCATGGTATGGATGTACCACCATTTGTTTACCCATTCACCCATTGAAGAACATTCCATTTTTTGGTTATTGTGAATAAAGCTGCTGTTAAAATTCATCTACATGTTTTTGTGTGAATATATGTTTCCATTTCTCTTGGATAAATGCCTAAGAGTGCAGTTGCTGGGATCCTACATATATTTTGAAGGTGAAGTTAACAGAATTTCTTGACAGATTAAAAGTGGTTCCTGAGAGAAAAAATAATAAATACTTAATGGTTTTTGGCCCGGGCAACTAGAAGATTGGAATTGCCAACAATTGAGACAGGGAATACTATGGGTAGAACAGACTTAGAGGAGAAGATCAGGAATTTTGCTCATAACATATCAAGTTGAGAAGTATATTAGATACCCAAGGAGAATTGTCAAGTGGGCAATTGGGTAAATGTTTCTGGAGTTCATGATAGAGGTCTGGTCTGAAGAAAGAAAATTGGGAGTAATTGGCCTTTAAAGCTCTGAGACTAGATCATAAAGAGAGCTGAAAAAAGACCAGAGACCTCAGTCCTGGAAACTCCAATGTTTAGAAAATAGGCAGATGAGGAAGCTTTAGTAAAGGAAACTGTGAATATGGTCAGTAAATGGAGAAAAAAACCAAGAGGGCTTAGTGTCCTGAAAGGTAAGAGGAGAAAGCATTTCCGGGTGATAAGTAGTAGAAATCATAGTTGTAATATATAGGCATATTCTCTGTGATAGCCTGTGATTTTTTTAATTTTAAATTTTTAGCTAGATTGTATTCTAAAGGTTTTTATAGTAGGATGTCCCCTTTTTCTAGTTTATTAGTAAGAAAAGCTGCTTTCAAGTTTTTGTTAATTCAGACAGCAAATGGTCCCAGAGGGGAATTGAATCCTGTTTATGATCCAGCTTAATTATGTACTCTTTCATGAAATTAAAAAAAAATCTTAGCCGGAAGTGTTCTTTACTTTTTAAAACTGTCACATCATTTTGTTTGATATCTCTTGTGGCACTTAACATTTCGTTATTTATATACTTCTATATTTGTCTTATTTTGAATCATACACACTTTCTATTCATTCATAAGAAACTTTAGATTACATAAATGTTACATTAAAAATATAGGAGATTCCCATATGCCCACTCCCTCCCCTCCCACACTTGCCCCCATTAACAACGGCAGTCAGTAGTGTCGTACATTTGTTACAATTGATGAACACTGATCAAAGCATTGCCACTATCTGTGGATTATAGTTAACATTATAGTTTACACTCTGTCCCATGCAATTTTGTAAGTTATGACAAAATATATAATGGCCTGTATCCATCATTGCAATGTCATGCAGGACGATTCCAAGGTCCCGAAAATGCCCTCATAGCACACCTATTTTCCCTCTCCCTCCCCTCAGAACCTCCTGTGGCCACTGCCTTTTATCAATGATAAAAGTTTTTCCGTTGCTAGAATAACAATAAGTCTATAGTAGAATAATAATAAGTCTACTTTAGTCCATTGTTCATTCCCCAAACTTGAGGATTTTGGGATGGTGATGCCCACTCTGCCATAAACACTTTCTGTACAGAATTTCTGCTTTATTTTCTTTCTATTCCCCAAGTGTATAGAAATAAATGAAGGCTGAATTGAGTTACATTCCACTGTGCTACTTAGAACATGGGTTTAGGAATGTGAACTACTTGGTTCAAATCTTGCCTCAGGTGTTTGTGCACAAACTCCTTAACATCCCTATTCCTGTGACCCCTCTGTAAGAAGGGATAATAATGTTGCCTACTTGATAGGTTTGTGGAGAGGATAAAGCTCTTAGCACAGTGCTTGACTCAGTAAATTCTCAATAATCTTGTTTTTTGGTGACATCAGTACTTTTGCTAATAATAATATGCTATTATTATATTGGCTTTCCGAGATAGAGTTAAAGGAATGCTGCAAGTTGGGGTTGGCTTACATGCTTGGTCCTCTGAAAACTAAACATTCAAGGTGTCCTGGCTTATATCAACTTCAGCAGTCTATGGTAACTGACCAAAATCCTTTAAGCCACTTAGGTCCTGCCGGAATCCTTTCTGTTGTTCCACATCCCTTCCCCTTTCTATGCTGTACAGTTTGTTTGTGTGACTGACTAGGAAAAACAGTATCTATGAATCCTGTTTATTGTTTCTATAAAATTGGTGGTTCTTTGTAGAAAATTTCAAATTAATCTGGGCAGTTTGTTATACAGTTGAAATTTTTTAATTTACATAGTTTAATATAGTAATGTAAAAGGAAAATGTTTTCATAAATTCCTAGAACAGTAGTTGATAAATTAATCCAGGAAAGTCCACTATGTATTATGATATATATATATGTACATGTGTTAAGTGCTAAAGAGAGAGCTACTGTAACGAACTTTATTTTCTAGTATAGGGTTTGGCAAACTGTTTGCCTGCTCCTTGTTTTTCTAAATGAAGTTTTATTGGAACACAGCCACACCCATTCCTTTACATCATGTCTATGGCAGCTTTCCCCCACAACTGCAGAATTGAGTAGTTGTAACAGAAACCATGTGGCCTGCAAGCCGAAAGTATTTATTATCTAGCCATTTACAGAAAATATTTGTTAAGCTCTGTTCTAGTGTATGAGTTTTTATGGCTCTTTTACAGCTTTCTCCTTCTTAGTATCTTGTATTGATTCCTATTCTCCAGGATCCCTTATTGACTATCTTACCTTTCTCAGGGCTCATGTGACACTATTAGCCAGTTTCTACTTTCTGACCAATTTCTTTTTTAGTGTCCTTTATTAAATTTTCTACTACTGGAGACTCTGGCCACTATTTTTCTTTATTTTGCAGGCAATTGTATCCACTTCCATGGCTTCAGGAACCACCCACACTTGCTAGAGGATAAGATGACCCTATCAGATTGTTTTCTGGACCTTTTCACTTCAGTGTCCTTAAGTCATTTCAAGCTGAGCATGTCCCATATTGAACTCATTCCCTCCTGCTTCCAAAACAGTTTCCTAGGCCAGTGAACTCTACATCCGTGTTGACAGTCACATGATTCAAAAGCCTGATAGCTATCACACACACCCCCACTCCATCCCCATCTTTCCAAGTTACCAATTTAATAGCAGTAAATGATCAAATAACTGTTGATCTTGCATCTCAGAGCCCTTCCCTTCCTTCCACTTTCACTGTTTCTGCTCAGTGCAGACCATAGTTAAATTTATCTTCTCTCCTCTTTAGAAACTTTTTTTTAGTCAGTGATCTTCGTAAAGCACATAGTGGCTCTTTATGGCCTGTAATATTGAAATTCTTTAGCACTGTATTTAAGGCTTTCTACCTGACCTCTTTACACAGTCTTTCAAAGGAAAAAGCAAAAATTTTTTAGCTCCACTTACCTATGGCACTTTCTGAGTGAGCTAAACTTAGCACATTGTATTGTAATTGTTGGTTTGCTTGCCATTAGTGTGTGAAACCTTTAAGGACTATGAATCTTATATACTCAGGAGTACAGACTCTGGCATATAATTGGTTCCAAAATATTTTCTGAACACAGAATTATTTTGAGGTGATATTCTAGCTAATAGTAGGGTCTTTTGGGGCATATGGATTTACTCTGGAATCACAAAGATTTAGAGTCAGATTAAACAGTTTTTCAGTCCTAGGGTGACTACTAAGGATGACACCTGGAATTTAGGATAATCCTCGTTTTCTGCAGAATTTGTAGTTTTGGAAAATATTCTTTGAAGCAAATTCTATGAAGTGAATCCTCTTTTACCAGATTTTATGAAAATGGAGTTTTCTGTGGTGGGGAAAATATGTGCCAATAGAATGGTCAATAAGAAAAGATGATAGCCTAGCCATATGTTGCTTACCATATACCCACAATGAAGATGGGGAAGTGTTGGATTACTCTGGGTTATTGGCTATTTTGCATAAATGAATTTTAAGAACACACCAGTTTAGTTAGGCCAGTAAAAAGTATTTATTTGGGAAATGGGAGAAAGAACAGAGCTTCTTGACAAATGGAAGAAAGATGGAAATGCACACCAAGATTTGGTGTGGGCACCTCTAGGCATACAGAGCGAGCTCTGCCTTGTGTGGTTACCTTTTTTTTTTTTTAAGATTTATTTTTATTTATTTATATATCCCCCCCTTGCTGTTTGTGCTCGCTGTGTTCATCTGCTTTGCGTTTTCTGTGTCTGCTCGTCTCCCCCTGTTGCGTCATCCCGCTGAATCAGCTCACCGCGCAGTGGCTTGCCTCCCATGTGGTAAACCAGAGCCCAACCAATTGAGCCACAGCTGGTTCCCGATGGTTACCTTTTAAACTGTTAATTATTCCTCCTTCTTGCTCTAATGCCAGGGGGATGCACCCCAGGTGTTATTGGCTACCCCACCAATGGTGGGGGCCAATGATGAGGCCTGTTTGGAATATCCGGGGACTAGGGGAGGTCCTGGAAAGAGAAACTGGGACCTCAAGGTTCAACTCAGGGTCTCAGCAAGGTCTTGCTGCCATGTTGTCTGCCATGTTGTGACTCCTCTTCTCTATTTCCCTTTACTAACCTACCTCCACAGTATTAGCTTGTTGGTTGTAACTTCACTTAAAAGTTCACTTTCATTTATTGAACTTTACATAAAGGCACACAAGATACCTTTCTGGGAATCCCTTGATTCCATGTTTTTAGCTTCTGGAATTTGTTTATTGAAGAGTGAAATACCAGATGATGTAAAAATGAGCAAAAACTTCTATGTATAGATTTATGTTAATGGCTATTGATTAAAAGAAGAGTAAAATACCAGATGATGTAAAATGAGCAAAAACTTCTATATATAGATTTATGTTAATGGCTATTGATGAAAAGAAAACGATAATTTTTCCTTTAAACGTGCGTGCCTTTCAGGTTTTTTTCTTTTTATTTTCTGCTTTTTGTCCCCCCCCCTCCATCGGTGACACACCGAGTCAGCTTCACCGGTGAGTGGTGGCCTTGCCCACTCGCGGGCGGGTGGACTGCCCCGCTTGTGGGCGGCTCTGCCCTGCCCGCAGGCGGCTCCGTTCTGCCCATGGTGGCCTTGCCCTACCCGTGGCAGCTACCCCACCCACGGCAGCTTTTGCCTTCTCACACGGTTCGCCCGAACCCAGGACCTCCCATGTGGTAAACCGGCGCCCTATCCACTGGGCTATACAGCTGGCCCTCAGGTTTTCTCATACTGTTGTTGTGTAGCTGGAAATGATTAGTAAGAATCCAGTTTACATGTAATCTTTTGTCTCTTCTGTATTGGGGAAAAAAATTACCTTTATAAACAGGTGGTTTACCACAATGAATGTCAAACTTTTAAATGTGACTGATAGTAAGAAATACTATACTTATTGTACTTTACATTGCAGCCTTGCCTACAGAAAAAATATTTGTAATAAGTTTCATGAAAAAGTTCTTATACGTAAAGTATGTAAAGGACTAGTCTATTCTTCTGTCCCATGCCCTTCTTGGTGCTGATTGGTTGAGATTGACAGTTTGTAAAATGCTGATTTAAAGCAAGTTGTAAAGTAAAAGCAGTTACAGAAATGGGGAATATACTTTGTGAAAGACAAAGTCAACCTTCTTTGGGAGCTCTGTGGGTGATATAGAAAAATAGGGCTTCCAGGAAAATGGAAGACTAGAAAGACTCTCTTCTCCTCCAGAAAAATAGCTAGAAGACAGGCTGAAACAGCCTAGAAAAAGTCTTATAAGATTTGGTACACTAGGTGAAGGCTGGACACTGCCCAGAGGAGAAAAGGACAAAAGAGGGAAATCCCCACAACAGAACTGTGAGTTGAAACCAGCTGCTGCTGCCCCAGGCAACATACCCTACACTAAAGACACTACAGAATTCTCAGGCCTCTGGGTCTGTCCCTACAGACAAAGGGGGCTCCAGGGATCTACCACCCCAGGAAAAGGGGGGGGGGGCACAGCCTAAGGCAGACTCAGCTTCTGAACCACAAATTTGGTCTGCTGTGTCCCATCAGCCCTTCCAGGCTGGGTGGGACTACATGGTGGTTTGCCCTGGGAGCCAGCCAAGGACTGGATTAATCCAACCCTCCCAATCTCCCTCTCTTCTAGCTGGGACTGATTGTTGAGGACACACCAGGAAAGGGGAGTGACAGGGACATAGCCTATCACATTGATCAGAATTGTGTTGCAACAAATACATACCAACCAGGCATTGAACTGAAAGCAGCCAAAGACCACCATCTGCTGGCAGACCAAGGAAGTGCATGTGAGAAAATAAAAAATAATTAGGAGAGGCTTTCTCTGGCCTCTATAGCCTCCCTTCCCAAGGCCCTGGGAAGTGTGTCTAACAGTGAAACACTGGGCTCAGTGCCCAGTTTTGAGCAACGAGCAGGGACAATCCTAACAATCCAGGTTGATCCAAGAATCAAAGAGCAGGGGTAACACACCGCCTCCTGCCACTAAATCCCTACAAAAAAGAAAGAAGTTGAGCACATGAGTAAACTACATCCTAAACAGATGTCTAGATATCAGCAAACTCTTACAAGCCATACTAAGAAAATAGAAGACATGGTCCAAGAAAAGGAATCTTATCAAAGCCCCAGAAGAGACGCAGGATTTCAGAGAACTAATCAGCAAGATGCACACAGGTTTCCAAAGTCAAAATAATGAGTTGAAAGACAGTATGGGGGGCCGGCTGTAGCCTAGTTGGTAGGGCGCTGGTTTACCACATGGGAGGCCCCGGGTTCAGTTCCTGGGGCCTCTTTGAGCGGGCAGACCACCTTGAGAAGGCAAGCCACCGTGGGCAGGGCAAAAGCCGCCACGGGCAGGGCAAAGCCGCCACGGGCAGGGCAAGCCACCAACGAGCAGGCAAAGCCGCCACGTGGTGAGCTGACTCGGCGGGTCGCCGCAACGGGGGGAGACAAGCAGACACAGAAGAACGCAGAAAATGAACACAGCAAGAACAAGCAGAAATAGGGGGGATATATAATAATGATAAAAAGAAAGACAATATGGTTAAAGATATAAATGGCATCAAGAAGACATTGGGCAAGAGCAAAGAAAATTTTGAAATCCTGAAGAGAAAAGTAACAGAGCTCATGGGAATGTAAGACACAACAGGTGAGATAAAAAAACATTTTATGTGTATACATCTGCAGATTTGAAATTATAGGAGAAAGAATAAGGGACGCCAAAGACAGAACAGGTAAAATTGAAGAAAGAAAACAACAGAGAGAAAAGAAAGGAAAAAATTGAGCAGGGGCTCAGCGAATTGAATGACAACATGAAATACAACAAGATACGTGTCATGGGAGTTCCAGAAGGAGAAGAGAAGGGAAAATGGTATTTAAGAAAATGATAGCTGAAACTCTTATGAAAGAAGTGAATTTACATGTCCAAGAAGCACACCATATCCCAATCAGAATAAACCTGAATAGACCTGAATAGACCTACTCCAAGACACATACTATTCAGAATGTCAAATGTCAAAGATAAAGAGAATTCTCAGAGCAGCAATGGAGAAGCAAACCATTACGTACAAGGGATGTCTAGTAAGACTTAGTGCAGATTTCTTTTCAGAAACCATGGAGGCGAGAAGACAGTGATATTATACAATTAGGATACTGAAAGAGAAAAACTGCCAGCCGAGAATTCTTTATCCAGCAAAATTGTCCTACCAAGATGAAGGTGAGTATAAAATATTCACAAACAGAAACTAAGAGAGCTTGCAAAAAAGAATCCACTATTGCAGGAAATATTAAAGGAAGCCTTAGAGCCTGAAATTAAAAGACAGGAGAGAGAGGCTTGGAGGAGAGTATAGAAGAAAGAATAGCAGAAAGGATAACCAAAAGAGTTAAAAAGAAAAAAAAAAAGACAGACAAAAGTATGGTATGACACATGAAAAGCAAAGACTAAAATGGTGGAAGTAAATAGTGCATTTACAGTAATATCATTGAATATGAATGGATTAAACTCCCCAATCAAAAGAAACAGGATGAGAGATTGGATAAAAAAGCATGAGCCATCCATATGCTGCTTAGGAGAAACTCACCTTAGACCCAGGGATACAGAACAGCTGAAAGTGAAAGTTGGAAAAAGATACTCCATACAAATAGTAACCAAAAAAGAACAGGTGTAGCTACACATATCAGACAAAACAGACTTTAAATGCAAAAAATTCATAAATAAGAGATACAGAAGGCCATTATATATTAATAAAAGGGACAATCCACCAGGAAGATATAACAGTCATAAATATCTATGCATCTAACCAAGGTGCTCCAAAAATACATGAGATAATCTCTGGCAAAACTGAAAGGGGAAATAGACATCTCTACAATAATCATTGGAGACTTCAACACCCCACTCACTTCATTAGATAGAACAGCTAGACACAAGATCAACAAGGAAACAGAGAACTTGAACAATATGATAAATGAGTTAACCTAACAGACATACACAGAACACGGCATCCAAATTCAGTGGTTTATACATTCTGCTCAAGTGCCCATAGATCTTTCTTCAGGCTAGACCACATGTTAGGGCACAGTGCAGCTCTTAATAAATATGAAATTATACAAAGCACCTTCTCTGATCATAATGGAATGAACTGGAAATAATAGGAAAAAAGTAAATTCGTAAATGTGTGGAGGCTGAACAACACACTCCTAAATAACTGGTGGGTCAAAGAAGAAATTGGAAGTGAAATCAGGAAATATATCGAGACAAATGAAAATGAGAACACAACTTAACAAAACTTATGGCATACAGTGAAGGCAGTCTTGAGAGGGAAATTTATAGCCCTCAACGCCTGTATTAAAGAAGGAGAGAGAGCTAAACTCAAAGATTTAACTGAACAACTAGAGAAACTAGGAAAAGAACAGCAAACCAACCCCAAAGCAAGCAGAAGGAAAGAAATAATAAAGATTAGAGCAGAAGTAAGTGAAATTTAGAACAAAAAAAAAAATAAGAGAAAATCAACAAAACCAAAACCCAGTTCTTTGAGAAGATCAATAAAATTGACAAATTCCTAGCTAGACTAGCAAAGAAAAAAAGAGAGAAGATGCAAATAAATACAATCAGAAATGAAAGGGGGGAAGTTACGACTGGCCCGACAGAAGTAAAAAGAATCATAAGAGGATTTTATGAGAAACTGTGCCTACAAACTAGTCTATCTAGGTGAAATGGACAAATTCCTAGAAATGCACTAACCATCTACATTGATGCTACAAGAAATACAAGAACTTAACAAACCAACCACATTTAAAGAGATTGAATCCATCATCAAAAACCTCCCAGCAAAGAAGAGTGCTGGACCAGATGGTCACTATTGAAAAGACAGAGAACAGCTAGTATTGGACAGGATGTGGAGAGAGAGGAACACTTATTCACTTTCAGTGCAAGTGCAGAATGGTACAACCACTGTGGGGGACTGTTTGGCAGTTCCTAAAGAAGTTGAATATAGACTTGCCACATGACCCGGCAATACCACTACTGGGTATATACCCACCTGAACTGAGAGCAGTGACAGGAACAGATATCCGCACACTGATGTTCATAGCAACATTATTTATGATTGCCAAAAGCTAGAAAGAACCCAGGTGTCCATCAACAGATGAATGGATAAACTGTGTTCTATTCACATAATGGTATAATATGCAGCTGTAAGAAGAAATGAGGTCATAAAGCATATGACAACATGGATGAATCTGATGGACATTATGTTGAGCGAAGCAAGCCAGACAGAAGAGGACAAATACTGTATGATTGCGTTACTCTGAACCAAATATATTGTGTAACATATTGTATGATTCAAAACAATTTTATAAGTATTTATTACTTTTAATCAAGAAATGTATGTTTTTATTCAACTGTGTTTTCTTTTTAGTTAATTGTTTATATTTTCTATTAGTAAATGTACAAAATAAAGTTAAAAAAAAAAGAAATTTGTCCAAAGAAGAAATACAGATGACAAAAAAACACATGAAGAAATGTTCAATATCACTCAGGATTAGGGAAACGCAAATGAAAACTACAATGAGATATCATTTCACACCTATCTGAATGGCCACAATTAAAAAGATAGAGAACTACTAGTGCTGGAGAGGATGTGGAGAGATAGGAACGCTTATTCACTGTTGGTGGGAATGCAGAATGTTACAGCCCCTGTGGACGATTGTTTGGCAGTTCCTAAAGAAGTTGAATATAGACTTGCCATGTGACCCACTGCTGGGGATATCCCTAGAAGAACTGAGAGCAGTGACATGAGCAGACATTTGTACATTAATGTTCACAGAGGCATTATTCACATTTGCCAAAAGTTGGAAATAACCAGGTGTCCATCATCCAATGAATGGATAAACAAACTGTGGTCTTTTCACACAATGGAATATTATGTAGCTGTGAGAAGAAATGAAGTTATAAAGCATATGATAACAGGGATGAACCTGGAGGACATTATTTTGAGCTAAGCAAGTCAGACAGGAAAGGACATATGCTGCATGATTGCGTTACTATGAACCAAATATATTGTGTAACATATTGTATGATAAAAAGCAATTCATATGTGTCTAGTACATTTTTTTTGTTACATATCCCCCCCTTTCTGCTTGTTCTTGCTGTGTTCATTTTTGCATTCTTCTGTGTCTGCTTTGTCTCCCCCCGTTGCGGCGACGCGCCGAGTCAGCTCACCGCGCAGGCGGCTTGTCCTGCTCTCGGGTGGCTCTGCTCTGCTCGTGGGCGGCTCTGCTCTGTTCATGGGCGACTTGCCCTGCCCGGGGCGGCTTTGCCCTGCCCATGGCGGCTTTTTGCCCTGCCCATGGCGGCTCTGCCCCGCCCACGGCAGCTTGCCCTCTCAAGGCGGTCTGCCCGCTCGGAGAGTCCCCTGGGAACCGAACCCGGGGCCTCCCATGTGGTGAACCGGCGCCGTATCCACTGGGCTACAGCCGGCCCCCTGTGTCTAGTACATTTAATTGAGGAATGTATGTTTTTATTCAACTGTGTTTTCCTTTTAATTTTTAATTATTTATATTTGCAATTATTAAATTACAAAATAAAATTTAAAAAAGAAGATATAATAGCTTAGCTTTTAAACTGGTTGAGTAAATTTTGTGTGTTCGTAATCACATAGCTGTGCATTCACCATTTCAATCACTATTAGAGCATTTTCATTATTTCAATAATAATAATAATAAAAACAGACAAATGTTGAAGTCCTTCACCTCAGTCTCTCTCTGTTTCCCCTGCTGTACATAGCTGCTATTTCTGACTGTTCTTGCACAATTATTTATTTGTTTTTTAAGCAGTTTTATTGAAGTATGTTCACAGATATGGATATATCCAAAGTGCATAATCAGTGGCTCTTAGTCTAATTACAGTGTTGAACTTTCATCATCTCAAAAATTTTAGAACAATTTCATTACACCAAAAAGAAAGAATCCACTCTTTTTAGCATTCCTTCCCTAGCCCTATATAACTATAATCTAATTTCATTTTTACAAATTAATTTATATTTACATTTTTCTATAAATGGAAGCATACAATATGTAGGAATCTTTGGTCTCCTTAACTTAGTGTAATTTTTTTGGTCTGATATTATCATTTTGTATATTAACCTTCATTTGTTCAGCTTCAAAGAAAAATAGTCATATATGGAATTTTACCCATATTTATATTTCACATGGTATATTTATATTTAACATATATTTGTTTCATGATAGTGCAATCATAAAGTATTTGTCCTTTTTTGTCAAACTTGCTTCACTCTACATAATGTCCTCCCGGTTCATCCATGTTGTCATGTTTCACGACTTCTTCTTACCACTGCATAATATTCCATCATGTATATACTCCACAATGTTTGTCAGTTTATCAGTTGATGGAAACCTGAATTGTTTCTAACTTCAGAATATCATGAATTATGCTGCTATGAATATTAGTGTGCAGATGTCTATTTGTGTTACTGCTCTCAGTTCTTCTGGGTAAATATGTAGCGATGGTTTTGCCAGTCAACGACAAGTGTATATTCAACTTCCTTAGGAACTGTCAAACAGTACTCCACAGTGGCTGTTCCATTCTACATTCCCAGCAACAGTGAATTAGCATTCCGATCTCTCTTATCCTCTCCAACATTTACAGTTTTCCAACTTTTCAGTAGAGGCCAGTCTAGTAGGTGTTAATAATATCTCATTGTAGTTTTGATTTGCATTTCCCTAATTGTTATATGTGAACACTTTTTCAAGCATTCCTTGCCATTTGTATTTCTTTGAAGAGTTGTCTTTTCAAGTCTTTTGCCCATTTTTTAATCACATAGTTTCTATTTTTATTGCTGAGTTGTACAACCCTGTATATCATGGATATACAACCCTTATCAGATATGTGATTGTCAAACATTTTCTCCCATTGAGTCGGCTACCTTTTCACCCTTTTAACAAAGTCCTTTGAGGTGCGAAAGTGTTGAATTTTGAAGAGGTCTTATTTATCTATTTTTTCTTTTGTTCCTTGTGCTTTGGGTGTAAAAAACTACCACCTACCACAAGATCTTGAAGATGTTTTCCTACATTTTCTTCTAGCAGTTTTATGATTGTTGTTTTTATATTTAGGTCCTTGATCCATTTTGAGTTAATTTTTGTATTTGGTGTGTGATAGGAGTTCTCTTTCTTTCTTTTGGATATGGCTATCCAGTTCTCGTGGCACCATTTGTTGAATAGACTGTTCTGGTTCAGCTAGGTGGGCTTAACAGCCTTGTCAAAAATCACTGGACTGTAAATGTGCAGGTCGATTTCTGAGTTCTCAATTCGTTTCCCTTTGTCAGTCTGTCTGTCCTTACGCCAGTAGCTACATATTTCTGTAGCTCAGTAATATGCCCTAAATTCAGGAAGTGAGAGTCCTCCAACTTCATTCTTCTTTTTAAAGACATTTTTGGCTATTTGGGACCCCTTTCCCTCCCAAATAAATTTGATTATTGGCTTTTCAATTTCTTGAGAAAGTGCTATTGGGATTTTTATTGGAATTGCATTGAATCTGTAAATCACTTAGGGAAGAATTGACATCTTAACAATATTTAGTCTTCTAATCCATGAACATGGAATGTCCTTCTAGTTATTTAACTCTTCAATTTCTTTTAGCAATGTGTTGTAGTTTTCTTAATACAGGTTTTTAATGTCCTTCATTAAGTTTATTTCTAAATATTTGATTGTTTTAGTCACTATTTTAAATGGAATTTTTTTTCTGATTTCCTCCTTAGATTGCACGTCAGTAGTGTATAGAAATGGTACTGATTTTTGAGTTTTAATCTTGTATACCGCCATTTTGCTGAACTCTTCTATTATATTAATTTTTTGGTGGATTTCTCAGGATTTGCTGTAGGATCATATCATCAGCGAATAGTGAAAGTTCTACTTCCTTTCCTATTTGGGTGCCTTTTATTTCTTTGTCTCGCCTAATTACTCTAGCTAGAATTTCTAGCACAATATTGAATAATAATAGTTACAGTGGGCATCCTTGTGGTGTTACTGATCTCAGTAGGAAGCTTTCAGTCTTTGAGGAAGCTTTCCGCATTGAGTACAATGCTAGCTGTAGGTTTTTCATATTTGCACTTTACCATTTTGAGAAAGCTTCCTTTTATCCTTTTTAAGAGTTATTATCAAGAAAGGGTGCTGCTGTATTTTGTCAAATGCCTTTTCTTCATTAATACAGAGGATTGCATGGTTTTTCTTCTTCAATTCATCAGTGTGGTTTATTATACTAATTGATTCTTTTGTGTTGAACCACCCTTTCATACCTGAGATAAAACCCACTTGATCTTGGTGTATAATTCTTTTAATGTGCTTTTGGATTCTGTTTGCAGGCATTTTGTTGAGGAGTTTTGCATCTATATTCATTAGAGATATTGGTCTGTAATTTTCTTTTTTTGTAGTATCTTTATCTCCTTTTAGTATTAGGGTAATGTTGGCTTTGTAGAATGAGTTTGGTAGTATTTTTTTCTGTTCAATTATTGGAAGAGCTTGAGCATGATGTGTATTAGGTCATCTTTGAATGATTGGTAGAATTCACTTGTGAAGCCACCTGGTCCTAGGCTTTTCATCTTTGGGAGGTTTTTGATGAGTGCTTCAATCTCTTCACTTGTGATTGGTTTGTTGTGGTCTTCTCTTTCTTCTAGGGTCAGTGTAGTTGGTTCGTTTGTTTCTAGGAATTTGTCCATCTTGTCTACATTTTCTAGTTTTTTTGGCTTATAGTTGTTCATAGTACGATTGCTCTTATTTCTGAAGGGTCAGTGGTAATGTCCCCCTCTCATTTCTGATTTTATTTATTTACGTCTTCTCTATTTTTTTTTTTGTCAGTCTAGCTATAAGAGTTTGTTGATTTTGTTGTTCTTCTCAAAGAATCAACTTTTGTTTTTTTTTTTTTTAATTATTCCCTGTTGTTTTTTTTTGTTCTTGATTTCATTTATTTTTGCTTTGATCTTTAGTATTTCTTTCCTTCTGTTTGGTTTGGGATTAGTTTGCTGTTCTTTTTCTAGTTCCTCCAGGTGTGCAGTTAGGTCATCAATTTCAGTTCTTTCATCTTTTTTAATGTAACCATTGAGGGCTATAAATTTCCCTCTCAGTACTGTCTTTGCGGTGTCCCATAGCCTTTGATATGTTGTGTTCTCATTTTCATTCATTTTGAGATATTTGCTGAGGAAGCGGATGTGGCTCAAGTGATTGGGCTCCCGTCTACCATATAGGAGGTATTCCCGGGGCCTCCTGGTGAAGGCAGGCTGGCCTGCGTGTCAAGCTGGCCCGTGCAGGAGTGCTGGCCTGTGCGGAGAGCTGGTGCAGCAAGATGATGCAACAAAAAGAGACACAGAGGAGAGACAATAAGAGACGCAGCAGACTAGGGAGCTGAGGTGGTGCAAGAGATTGCACTTCTCTCCCACTCCGGAAGGTCCCAGGATTTGCCTAAAGAGAAGGTAAACAGACACAGAAGAACACACAGCGAATGGACACAAAGAGCAGACAGCGAGTGTAAAAACAGTGAGGGGTGAGGGGTAGGAATAAAAAAAATCTTAAAAGAAAAAAAAAAAGATTTTTGCTGAATTCTTTTGCAAGTTTTTCTGTTACCCACTGGTTATTTAAGTGTGTGTTGTTTAATCTCATGTATTTATGGATTTTCCCTTTTTCCGTCCTTTGTTGATTTCTAGCTTCATTCCATTATAATTTTGTATAATTGCAGTCTTTTAAAATTTGAGACTTGCTTGTGACCCAACATATGGTCTTTCTTGGAGAAAGATCCATGAGCACTTGAAAAGAATGTATATCCTGCTGTTTTCGAGTGCAAAGCTCTATAGTTGTCTGTTAGGTGTAGTTCATTTATCATATTATTCAAGCTCTCTGTTTCTTTATTTATCCTCCGTCCAGATGTTCTGTCCAACACTGAGAGTGGTGTATTGAATTCTCCAACTGTTATTGTAGTGACATCTGTTTCTCCCTTCAGCTTTGCCAGTGTGTGCCTCATGTATATTGGGCCACTGAGGTTAGGTGTACAAATATTTAGCATAGTTATTTCTTCTTGTGGAATTGCCCCTTTTTATTAATATGTAATGATCCTCTTCATCCCATATAACAGTTCTGCATTTAAAATCTATTTTAGGGAAGTGGATGTGGCTTAAGCGATTGGGCTTCTGCCTACCACATGGGAGGTCCCGGGTCCAGTTCCCAGTGCCTCCTGGAGAAGGCGAGTTGGCGAAGTGGGCAGGTGCGGTGGGCTGATGCAACAAGATGATGCAACAAAAATGACACAAAGAGGAAAAACAATGAGAGACACAACAGACCAGGGCGCTGAGGTGGTTCAGGAGATTTAGCGCCTCTCTTCCACATGGGAGGTCCCAGGTTCAGTTCCCAGTGCTTCCTAAAAAGAAGAGCAGGCACAGAGAGCGCACAGCAAATGGACACAGAGAGCAGATAGCGACCGCAAACAACGATGGGGGGGTGTGTGTGTAAAGAAATAAAATCTTTAAAAAAAAAATATTTTGTCTGAGATTAGTATCGCTACTCTAGCTCTTTTTTGGTTACTGTTTGCGTGGAACATCTTTGTCCAACCCTTTCAATTTTAACCTGGTTGTGTCCTGACGTCTGAGGTGAGTCTCTTGTTGACAACATATGGGTATTTTTAAAATCCATTTTATCAGTCTGTGTCTTTTGATTGGGGAGTTCAAGTCATTAACATTCAATGTTATTATTATAAAAGCATTACTTACTTCATCCATTTTGAACTTTGGCTTTCTGTTGTCATATCGTACTATTGTCTATCTTTTTACCCTTTAATTTACCCTTTCTAATAATCTTCATTTCTATACTCTTCTCCAAGGCTCTCTCCCTTGTTTTTTTCCTTTCATGCTGCAGCACTCCCTTTAGTATCTCTTGTAATTCTGGTCTTTTGGTAACATATTCTATCTTTTTTTGTTTGTGAAGACTTTGAACTCCCCTCCATTTTTGAAGGACAGCTTTGCTGGATACAGAATTTTTGGCTGGCAGTTTGTCTCTTTCAGTACCTTAAATATATCATACCACTTTCTCTCCTCCATGGTTTCTGTTGAGAGGTAGACACTTAATTTAATCGAGGTTTCCTTGTATATGATGCTTTGCTTTTCTCTTCCTGCTTTCAGAATCTTCTCTTTATCACTGATATTTGTCATTCTGATTAGTAGGTAAGTTGGGTAAGTCTATTTGGATTTATTCCATTTCGGGTGTCTTGTCTTTCTTGGATATTGATATTTATGTATTTCATAAGGGCGGGGAAGTTTTCAGTCATTATTTCCTCAAATATTCTTTCTGCCCCTTTACCATTTTGTTCTCTTTCTGGGACACTGATAATGCATATGTTTTTGCATTTCACATTGTCATTCAATTCCTTGAGACCTTGTTCATTTTTTTCCTTTCTCTTCTCTTTCTGTTCTATCTTTTCCAGTTCAGTTGTTCTGTCTTTAGAATCACTAATTCTGCCTTTGAGCAATAAAATCTGCTCCTATGTGCCTCTAATGTGTTTTTATTTATTTATGTATTTACTTTTATCAATTTTTATCCCCCCCCCCTTTTTTTTTTTTTGCTGTTTTTCTGTCCACTTGCTGGGCAATTCTCTGTTTCTGTTTCCTGCCCTCTCTTCTCATCCATCTCCTCCTGTCTTCCCTGGGATTTGATCCTGGGAACCTCTGATGCGGGAGAGAGGCATCCTACCACCTGTGCCTCCTTAGTTCCTGGTTTTTGTTTTTTTTTTCAGCACGTCTTGTCTTGGCTCTCCCTTGTGTCACTCTCCTGTTACGTCATCTTCTTGCTGCATGGCTCGGCGAAGCCTGACGGCGCACCTGCTCACGGGGTCTGGTGGTGCACCAGCATGTGGGCCCTGGCGGCCCGCGCGCCTTCTGTATTTTTCTTTATTTTTACTGGGAGGTCCCAGTGATCGAACCCAGGTCCCTCCATATGGGAGACAGATGCCCAACCATTTGAGCCACATCCACCCCCTCTAATGTGTTTTTAATCTCATCCATTGCATCTTCCATTCCCATAAGTTCTGTTACTTTGCAGACTTTTAAATTGTTCTTTATGCTCACCTAGTATCTTCTTAATATTCTTTATCCCTTTAGTCATATTTTCTTTCAATCCTTTAAATTGATTAAGGAGAGTTTTATGATTATCATTGATAAATTGTGTTAAATCCTTTATGTCTTCCGGATATTTGGGTTGTTCCTTTGTCTAGGCCATCACTTCCTGTTTCCTAGTATGGCTTGTAATTTTTTTGCTGCTGTCTAGACATCTGAATGTGTTGGTGAATTTACTCTGATGGCCAATTTCTCTCTCTTGCCTATTGTTATTTTTTTCACA
Source organism: Chaetophractus vellerosus (assembly GCA_004027955.1). Taxonomy (NCBI): domain Eukaryota; kingdom Metazoa; phylum Chordata; class Mammalia; order Cingulata; family Chlamyphoridae; genus Chaetophractus; species Chaetophractus vellerosus. The sequence continues at coordinate 3,399 of PVKH010005512.1, read as the reverse complement.
GCACTTCTTTGATATTTGGTTCAACTTATCCTAAGTCTTTAAAATTTTCCAACTGAAGATTTCAAAATTGTGCCTGGGATTCTCTAATGGGGCACAGATTTTCTCCCAGAAGTTAGAGAACAGACAGACCCAAGTGTAGTGTTTGTCCATGCAATTTCCATACTGGCTGGCTGGTGGTGCTTGTTCGCACACCTTTCCATGGAGATGTATCTATCTCAGTTTTCCTTTGTTTTGGTCTGTCCAGAACTGAGATTAATAGTGGACTCCTCTGGCCAAATTCACTGAAGAAAAGCCCACACCCCCAACCCCCGCCTTCCCCTCCCTTTTCCCTTGTAACAGCAGACAGGGAGGAAGATGTCTGCTCCCCTTTAAGTCAACTACAATGAGCCAGGGGTTTTACCCCTGCTTTTAATATCTTGGGTTAGGGGAGGGGAGCCCTTCGTGGTGGCCAGGAGGTTTAGTAACTCACAGTTTGTTATGGTTTCTTCCTCTCTCTGTCCCTCATCCTCCTGGGAGTTGTGAAGCACTGTGCCAGTCTGTTGATCCCCAAAGCAGGTCCCCTCGGGCAGCTTTTGGTTCTCTCTTTGTTGTTTTTGTGAGAGAGCTGAGCCTTGCCTGCCTAATCCTATGCCATTTTACCACAATCTTCTGTGGAAAAGCATTTTAAAAAATATATAACACCATTGAGCTGTAGTTGTAAAAATATAACAAAACCAATAGAGTATATAATAAATACCTAGTTATTTGTAGTGCTAAAGGGATTTAAGAGACAGGAAGAGATTAGTATGATTTGGAGCACCTAGGGATAGCCTCCTGAAAGAGATGGGTTTAAGTAGAAACTTAAAGGATGGGTAGAATGTGTGTAGGTGGGAGGAGGACTGAGACATTCCAGTGATGGTAAGTGTGATTAGTGGCTTAGAATTGGTAATGAAACAGTATGTTCAGGAAGAATGATTTGATAAGGAATGCCCAGATTATGAAGTGATTTGGACTTTCTCCTATAAGAAATGGTCACCTGTCTCAAGCATTTGCTTTCTCTCTCTCTCTCTCTCTCTCTCTCTCTCTCTCTCTCTCTCTCTCTCTCTCTCTCTCACACACACACACACACACACACACACACACACACACACACACACACACAACTTGGAATGAAAATACAGTTGATGTTTTGGGAGTTTAAACGTGGCATGGATTAGGGTGGAGAGAAGAGAATTTAGAAATTAATAGAATAGGTATGATGTGGTAAAAACTGGGAACTGATAGAAACAGGCTGATATAAGGGACATTTTAAAGAATCAACACTGCCTTTTGACTAATATATAGAGGATGTAGGAATGGGAATTGAAAGAGGATAATGTCAAGGTTTTAATCCTGGGTATCTAGTTAAAGATAGTACTGGACAAAGAAAAGAATAGACAGGACATTATATTCTTGTGTAACTAATAAATCAGGACTAAAGATTCCAGGTGGTCATCAAGAATAAATAAGTGGTTTTATTTATTTTAAATCTCTCCTTTTTCTGACAGAATGAATCTCATTGTGTGTGCATTTTTTAAATGTTTTATTTGATAAGTTGTAGGGTTACAGAAAAATCATGCATAAAATAACAGGTTCCCATATACCACCCTGTTATTAATACCTTGCATTAGTGTGGTACACTAATATTATAATTAATGAAAGCACATTTTTATAATTGTACTGTTAAGTATAGTTCATGGTTTGCCTTAGGGCTCACTGTTTGTGTTATGTAGTCCCATGGATTTTTTTTTTAAATTTTATTCTAGTAACAAACATGTAACCTAAAATCTCCCCTTTTAATCATATTCAAATATATAATTTAGTGATGTTAATTATGTTCACAACATTGTGCTACCATCACTACCAATCATACCAAAACTTTTTCATAATCCCACATAGAAACTCCGTGCAATTCCCTTCTGTTTTATTGAAAAGACTGTTAAATAAGAACTTAGGCTAGGCTCTTAGGATTTAAAAAGGAATAAGTATGGACTCTTTCTAACAGTATGTTAAATATGTAAAGTTTTCACTTTTTCTTTTATTCTGATGTTTAGCAGGCTATCACATCTTTACAATGTTTTGTAATGAAGCTATATAACTCCCCTTTCCTTCTCATAATTTACTCCTCTCCTTCAACACAATTATTTGCCTTCTCGGTACCTACACTTAAGCAGTTGATGTTTCTAGAGAAAACTGCACAACGGAGGTACTTGGTTTCACATGAAAATTATAACCACAGGCCTCAAGTGGACCGTAGATACTTCCAGTCAATTCTGCTACATTTTCATAGTCATTCCTTTCCCAAATTCTCAAGGGACTGTTTCACACCCTCTTCATTGAGGTATAATTTACATGCTATAAAATTTATCCATTGTAAATATATATTTAAGAATTTTAAATAAACTTACAGAGTTGTGCAGGCCATCACTACAATCCAGTTTTAGAACATTCCATCACCCCAGAAATGTGCCTTGTCCTCATTTGTTGTCACCATTTGTTCCCACCTGCACCGTGACCAGCTTTCTGTCTCTCTAGATTCGCCTTTGCTAGAATTTTTATGTGAATGGAATCATACACTATGTGGCCTTTGTGTCTGGCTTCTTTCACTTAGTATAATATTTTTTGGGCTCATCCATATTTTAGCATGCATCAACAGTATGATATTTTTATTGCTGAATAGTATTCCTTTGTAGGAATACATCACATTTTGTTTATCCATCCATCTGTTAATGGGCATTTGTATTGTTGCCAGCTTTTGGGTGTCATGAATGATGCTGCTATGAATATTAGCATGCAAGTCTTTGTGTGAACATATGCATTCATTCCATCTTGGTAGATACTAGCAGTGGAATTGGTAGGATATGAGCTAGCATAGGATATGAGGTAAACTTTTCTAACTTTTTAAGAAACTGTCTTCCAAAGTGGTTGTGCAATTTTACATCCCTAAAATGAGGGTTCCAGTTTCTTCATGTGCTCATCAACACTTGGTATTGTCAGTTTCTCCTGTCATCCCCATCCCATATGGCTCCTTCGTCTGTTTGCTCGTTGTTTTTGCTCGTTGTTTGTTCTTGTAGTCTGCTCGTTGTTTTTGCTCTGTCTGCTTGTTTTTTGCTCATTGTCTGTTTTTTCCTTAGGAGGTACAGGGAACTGAACCCAGGACCTCCAGTGTGGAAGGCAGGTGCTCAACTGCCACATCCGTTCCCTGCTCCGTTTTTTGGTTTGTTTTTGTTCACTGTCTGCCTGTTGTCTTGCTCATTGCTTTTGCTTGTTGTCTGTTTATTGTTTTTGCTCCATATCTGCTCATTGTCTACTTGTCTTTTTTAGGAGGTACCAGGAATAGACCTGTGACCTCCCATGTGGGAGGCGGACACTCAACTGCTT
>PVKH010005511.1:0-22009 GCA_004027955.1 Chaetophractus vellerosus | reverse complement strand
TAGCCAAGAAGAACAACATACTCCCACTTAAAAAAATCCAAATAGACCTATCCAAGACACATAATAAGAAGAATGTCAAATGCCAAAGATAAAGAGAGAATCCTGAAAGCAGCAAGAGAGAAGAGATTCATACAAGGGATGCCCAATAAAGTGCTGATTTCTCATCAAAAACCATGGAAGCAAGAGTGCAGTGGTATGATATATTTATGATACTGAAAGAGAAAAACTGCCAGCCAAGAATCTTATATCCAGCAAGACTGTCTTCCAAAATTGAGTGGTAAGAACAAGATATGACAGGTAAAACCCAAAGATCAAAATGGATGAAGAAAGAACTGCCTTTACAGTAATAACATTGAATATTAATGGATTAAACTTTCCAATCAAAAGACACAGTAGTGAAACGGATAAGAAACTATAAGCCATCTATATGCTATCTACAAAAGACTCACTTTAATCCCAAGGATACAAATAGATACAAATAGACTGAAAGTGAAAGGCTGGAAAAAGACATTTCACACATGCAGTAACCAAAACAAACAAACAAAAAAAATCTGGAGTAGCTATACTTACATCGGATGAAATGGACTTTAAAAGCAAAGCTGTTATTAGGGACAAGGAAGGTCATTATAAAAGGGACAATTCAACGGGAGGAAATAACAATCATAAATGCATATGAACCTAACCAGGGTACCTCAAATTACAATAATAGCTGGAGACTTCAATACACCACTTATCATTGGATAGAATATCTCAGCAGAGGATCAATAAAGAAACAGCTTAAATAATATGATAATCAATCTAAACCTAACAGACACATACAAAATATTGTACACCAAAACAGCAGGATATATGTTCTTCTCAAGTGCTCATGGATCCTTCTCCAGGATAGACCATAGGTTGGGTTACAAAGCAGATCTCAATAAATTTTTAAAGATCAAAATTATGCACAGCACTTTCTCTGATCATAATGGAATAAAGTGGGAAATCAACAGCAGGCATAAAAGGGGAAAATGCACAAAAATATGGAGATTAAACAACACTATTATATAAAAATGGGTCAAAGAAGAAATTGCAAGAGAAATCAATAAAAATCTTGAGACAAATGAAAACAAAAACACAACATATCAGTATGTATGGGATGCTGTGAAAGTAGTGCCAGAGGGAAATTTATAGCCCTCAATGCTTACATTAAAAAAGAACAAATAGCTAAAATCAACACTCTATCTACATATCTGGAGGGATTTGAAAAAGAATAGCAAACTATGCCAAAAGCAGGTAGAAGGAATGAAATAACAAAGATCAGAGAAGAAATAAATGAAACTGAGAACAAAAAGAAAGAATTAACAAAACCAAAAGTTGGTTCTTCAAGAAGATCAAAAAAATTGACAAACCCTTAACTGACAAAGAAAAAAAGAGAGAAGATGCAAATAAATAAAATCAGAAATGAAAATGGGGACATTAATATTGACCCCACAGAAGTAAAAGAGATTGTAAGAGAGTGCCATGAACAACTGTTTGCCAACAAACCAGACAATGTAGATGAAATGGAAAAATTCCTAGGAACATAAGAACAACAAATGCTAACCTTAGAATACATAGAAGACCTCAACAAACCAATCACAAGCAAAGAGATAGAAACAGTCATCAAACAAGTCCCCAAAATGAAAAGCCCAGGACCAGATGGTTTCTCAGGTGAATTACAGCAAGCATTCAAAGAAGATTTAACTAATCTTACTCAAACTCTTCCAAAAACTTGAACAGGAAGGAACATTATCAAGCTCATTCTATGAAACCAATATCATCCTAATACCAATATCAGATAAAGATATTACAAAAAAAGAAAATCACAGACCCATTTCCCTAATGAATATAGATGCAAAAATCCTCAACAAAATACTTTCTAATGGAATTCAACAACACATTAAAAGAATTATTTATCATGATCAAGTGGGGTTTATCCCAGGCATGCAAGGGTGGTTTAACACAAGAAAATCAATCAGCATAATATACCACATTAATAAATCAAAGAAGAAAAATCACATGATCCTATTGATTGATACAGAAAAGGTATTTGACAAAATCCAGCATTCTTTCTTGATAAAAAACACTCCAAAAGATAGGAATTGAAGGAAACTTTCTCAACATGTTAAAGGGCATACATGAAAAACTCACAGCTATCATAGAACTCAAAGGTGAAAGATTGAAAGCTTTCCTGTTGAGATCAGGAACAAGACAAGGATGCCCACTGTTGTTCAATATAGTGCTAGAGTTTCTAGCTTGAGCTATCAGGGAAGAAAAAGAAATAAAAGGCATCTAAATTGGAACGGAAGAAGTAAAAATTTTGCTATTTGCAGATGATATGATCCTATCCTTAGAAAATCCCAAAAAAACTACAACAAAGCTGCTAGAGCTAATAAATGAATTCAGCAAAGTGGCAGGATACAAAATTAATACACAAAAATTAGTAATGTTTCTATATATTAGTTATAAGCAACTTGATGAGGAAGTCAAGAAAAAAATTCCATTTACAGTAGCAACAAAAAGAATCAACTATTTAGGAATAAACTTAGCCAAGGATGTAAAGCACTTATATTCAGAAAACTACAATGCTTTGCTAAAAGGCATCAAAGAAGACCTAAATAAATGGAAGAACATTCCATGTTCATGGAAAAGAAGACTAAATATTGTTAAGATGTCAATTCTATCAAAATTGATATACAAATTCAATGCAATCCCAATAAAAATTCCAACTGCCTTTTTTTAAAAAAATGGAAAACACAATTATCAAATTTATTTGGAATGGTAAGGGGCTCAAATAGCCAAAAACATCTTAAAAAGGAAAAGCAAAGTTGGAGGAGTCTCACTTCCAGACTTTAAGTCATATTACCTAGCCTAAGTGGTAAAAACAGCACGGTACTGGCATAAAGATAGATATAAAGATCAATGGAACTGAACTGATGGTTCAGAACAGACCCTCATATCTATGGTCAAGTGATTTTTGACAAGGCTTTCAAACCCACCCAGCTGGGGCAGAACAGTCTATTCAATAAATGATGCTGGGAGAACTGGATATCCATATCCAAAAGAAAGAAGACCCCTATACCTCACATCTTATTTTAAAGATTAACTCAAAATGGATCAAAGACCTAATTATAAAAGAGAGAATCATAAAACTTCTAGAAGAAAATGTAGGGAAATATTTTCAAGACCTGCTAGTAGCTGGGGATTTCCTAAACCTTACACCAAAAGCATGAGCACCGGAAGAAAAAAATGGGTAAATGGGACCTCCTCAAACTTAAGACGCTTTTTTTGCTTCAAAGGACTTTGTCAAGAAGGTGAAAAGACAACCCACTCAATGGGAGAAAATATTTAGAAACCACATATCCAATAAGAGTTTGATTTCCATGCTAAATAAAGAGATCATACAACTCAACGATAAAAGAGCAAGCAATCCAATTTAAAAATAGGTAAATGACTTAAATAGACATTTCTCCCAAGAAGAAATACCAATGGCAAAAAAGCACATGAAAAAGTATGCAATATCAGTAGCTACTAGGAAAATGCAAATCATAAAAATACAATGAGATATCATCTCACACCTCATAGAATGGCCATTATTTAAAAAAACAGAAAACAACAAGTGCTAGAGAGGATGTGGAGAAATAGGAACACTCCTTCACTGTTGGTGGGAATGTAGAATGGTGCAGCCTTTGTGGAAGACAGTTTGGTGGTTCCTCAGGAAGGTAAATAAAGAACTACCATATGATCTGGCAATCCCTCTACTAAGAATATAGCCAGAAGAACTGAAAATAGTGACGTGAACAGACATTTGCACACAGATGTTCATAGTGGCATTATTTCCAATTGCCAAAAGATAGAAACAACCCAACTGCCTATCAGCCAATGAGTGGCTAAACAAACTGTGGCATATATATATAATGGAATATTATGCTGCTGTAAGAAGAAGTAAAACTGGGACACATATGATAACATGGATGAACCTTGAGGACATTATGCCAAGTGAAATAAGCCAGACACAAAATGAATTAAATACGAAGAATAAACACATGGAGTTAAAACCTAGACTATAGATTACTAGGAGAAAGGATGAGGACTGAGAAGGCATACTGATGCTTAATGTATGAGGATTTTAGCTTGAATGTAAAAGTGTGGAAATAGAGTTGATGATAACACATTATAATGAGTGTAACTAACACAGCTGATTTATAAATGGGATTGTGGTTGAAAGGGGTAGTCTAGAGACATAAATATCAATTGAAAGGAAGCTAGAGAATATTCTAGGGACTGAATAACATAGTGACCCCAGAGGTGGATGAGGATTGTGATTAATGATACAAATACAAGAATATGTCACTATTACACAAGGCGGTAAGAATATAGTGATGCATGGGAGAAATACAATTAATGTAACTTATGGACTACAGTTAACAGCAATATTTTAATAATCTTGCATCAATGTCAAAGAAGGTACTATATCAATGCTAAGTGTCAATAATAGGGGGGTATGGGATTTTTTCTTTTGGACTAAGGAAAACATTCAAAGATTTACTGGGGCTGTGATTGAAAAACTCTATGATGAAATTGAGAGAAACTGAGTGCACATTTTGGAAGAATGTACAAGACATGGGACTGCATAACACAGTGATCCAGGTGGTAGAAGATGGACTGTGGTTAACAGTACAAATTTGAGAGTGTTCTCCCATGAACTATAGCAAAATGCACAATACTAATACATAGTGTTAATAATAGGGGGTATATGGAAAAATAAACTGTATGCTATGGACCAAGTTAGTGGTAATAGTCTGATCATGTTCTTTCATAATCTGTAACAAATGTTACACAAAAGTATAAGGTTTTGGTGGAGGGGTGATGTTTGAGAATTCTGCACATTATGCATGATTCTTTTATAAGCACACAACTTCTCTAATTAAAAAAATGAAAAAAAGCAAAAAATGAATCAATCAGCAGCTATTTATTAAGGGGCTAATATGGGTCAGCAGTGTAGTAAGTACTATATCATTAAAATTAACACACTTGGCTCTCATATTTCAAATAAATGTTTGAACTATAGAAAATCTGATAAGTAATAGAAATCAGGAAGTAAAAATGATCATATTTTCTTCTTTAAAATTCAGTAAGAGTATAAACTGGCAGAAAACCCTACAATTGTGACATCTCATCAAAATAAAAATTTTTGTGTATCAAAGGACTGCAACACAAAAGTGAAAAGACAACCTACCCTATCTCACTCCCTATATAAGAAGCAACTCAAAATGGATCAAAGGCCTAAACATAAAAGCCAGGACTTGGGGGCATTTTGGGGACTAGGGAATTTTCCTGAATGACATTACAATGACAGATACAGGCCATTACATATCTTTCCATAACCTACAAAATTGTGTGGGAGAGAGTGTAAACTACAATGTAAACTACAATCCATGCCTAGTGGTAATGCTCTAAAATGTTTTATCAATTGTAATGAATGTACCACACTAATGAAAGATGTTAATGTGGGAAAATGTGGGAGGTATAGGAAGCAGGGCTTATGGGAATCCCCTATATTTTTATGTAACATTTATGTAATCTAAATAACTTTTTAAAAAACATAATAAAATATATATTTTAAAAAAGAAAGAATACTTTCCTGTATGGCCTAGTGATGAAGTAATATTTGAGAAATGAAATAGGATTTATTTATGACTAGATTTATTTTGCTGTCATCCATTTTTTCCAGTGGAAGATAATTCATTCCATTTTACTTCGTTGGCTTTGAAAATGTTTTATAAGAAATGCTATAAGACTCTGTCTGTTAATACTTTAAGAGACAAAATTCAAGGAGGTGTAATGTATGGAAAGTTTTTTACAAAATATTTATTTGGAGAAGAAGAAAAAAATAAAAGTCAAGTTTGTCTAAAAAAAAAAAAGCCAGGACCATAAAAAATCCTAGAAGATAATGTAGGAAAGCATCTTCGATATTTATTTGTAGGAGGTGGGTTCTTAGACCTCACTCTAAAGCATGAACAATGAAAAAAAAATAGATAAATGGGGCCTCCTCAAAATTAAACACTTTTGCACCTCAAAGGACTTTGTCAAGAGGGTGAAAAGGCAGGCAACTCAATGGGAGAAAATATTTGTAAATTACGTATCTGATAAGGGATTAATATCCATGCTGTATAAAGAGATCCTACAAGTCAGTGATAAAATAAAAAATGGGCAAAAGACTTGAATAGACATTTTTCCAAAGAGGAAATACAAATGATGAAAAAACACATTAAAAGTTGTTCAACATCACTAGCTTTTAGGGAAATGCAAGTCAAAACTATAATGAGATATCATCTCACACCTATTAGAATGGCCACTATTAAAAAAACAGAAAACTACAAGCGTTGGAGAGGCCGTAGAGAAATAGGAACAACTTATTCACCATTGGTGGGAATGTAGAATGGTACAGTCACGGTAAAAGACTGTTTGGCAGTTTCTAAGTTAAATATAGATTTGCCATGTGATCCGGCAATACCTTTACTAGGTATACACCTGAAGAACTGACAGCAGGGACACAAACAGACATTGGCACACCAATGTTCAAAACAACATTATTCACGATTGCCAAAAGGTGGAAATAATCAAGGTGTCCATCAACCAATGAATGGATAAGCAAAGCGTGGTATATACATATGATGGAATATTATTTACCTGTAAGAAGAAATGAAGTCATGAAGCATATAACAACATGGATGAACCCGGAGGGAATTATGTTGGGTGAAGCAAGCCAGACACAAAAGGATAAATATTATATGATTTCACTATTATGAATTAAATAAAATGAGCAAACATCAGAAGATAGAATGGGGGACCGGCTGTAGCCCAGTTGGTAGGGCACCGGTTTACCACATGGGAGGCCCCAGCTTTGGTCCCCCGGGCCTCCTCGAAGGAGCAGACCGCCTCAAGAAGGCAAGTCAACATGGGCGGGGCCGGGCACCGCCTCGAGCAGGTGGGCTGCGGCGCAGGTGAGCTGACTCAGCAGGTCGCCCCAGCCGGGGGGGGGGGGGCAAGCAGACACAGAGGGACGCAAAGAAAAATGAGCACAGCAAGAACAAGTAGAAGGGGGGGGATCTATAATAAATAAAAAATAAACCTTTAAAAAAAAAAGAAGATAGAATGATGATAGAGAATAGAAAGCCGAGGTTTATTCTGTGCAGAATTGGTATAAAAGATTGTTTGGAAATGGGTTGAAATGTTGAATGCACATTATAGTGTTTATAAGTAGCAGCACTAATACATGGGTAGGATAGTGGTTAAAAGGGAAGAGCCGTGGGTTGGGGGAAGGAGCAGGTGAACTCTAGGGATTTGCAGGTCTGTGGTTAAAACTACAATATCGGGAATGTTCCTTTGGCAAATATGGCAGGGGAGGATTACTGGTGAAGGGTGTTAGATGTGAAGGGGAGGCATACAGGACAGGGAGCACCTAGGGCAGGCTTCTCTGGAATATGTAAGTGTTCATCTTGTCATAGTGTGATATATCAGTGGGTGGAGACCCACACAATAAAAAGGAAAATATTGAACTCCCATCCTGGGAAGTCGTGCTATGTTCTCAAATAGAGGGGCAAGAGTGTCTTGAGAACATAGGCAGTGCCTAATAAAAGAAAGACCAATATGTCAAGCCCTCAGTATAATTGTAAGTAACTATGAATCTTATCCTTCAACAAGTGAAACTTAGTGGTTACCATAGGTTGTGAGGGAAGGGGAAGGGAAGAATAGAATAGATGGAACATAGGGTATTTGGGGGGCATTGGAATTGTTCTGCATGATCTTGCAATAATAAATACAGGCCATTTTAAATATCATCAAATTTATAAAAGTGTACAGTCCAAAATGTAAATCATAATGTAAACCATTGACCATGGTTACTAGCAATGCTTCAATATTTGTACATCAATTGTAACAAATATACCATCCACATGTAAAATGTTATTAATAGGGGAGAGGGGAAAAGGGGGAGGGTGTTGGGTATACAGGAATCCCTTATATTCTCTATGTGACTTTTCTATAGCCTAAAGCTTCTTTGAAGATAAAATGAAAATAAAAAATAATACACTGGGGGAATATACAGAAGGAAATGTCACTATACATACAAGATAACAGATCTTGGAGTGATGAAATACATAATGTATAATTTTTTTATTATTTAAAAACATTTTTAAAATTTTCTTGTATTTTATATGTTATTTTTAAAACTAGCAGTATTATTCATTCTCATTACTTTTATTTGGTTATTTTCTTGGCTTCATCTTTGGAGAGGTTTTGGATCACAGAAGGGTCACAACTGTGGCAGGGGAGGATCATTGGTGCAGGGTGTTGGTGATGGGGGGATGCATGGGAGGGACTTTATCCGGGACACATCTCTAAGGCATATAAATGTGCTCAAGAGTTCATGGGGCATTGGCTCAGTGGGTGGAGATCCACACAATAATCAAAAGTATATCAAATCCCCATCCTGGGAGTTCTGCTACATTCTCTAAAGGGACAGCAAGAATCCCCCGAGTACAGGGGTGGTACTGGGTGGAGGAGGACAGACCATTGTGCTGGGCCCTTGATATTGATAATTGTAGTTGTGAATCTTTCCTTTTGAAATTGAAACTTAGCCTAGTATTATATGTTGCCTAAGAGTTACCTCCTGAGGGCCTCCTTGTTGCTCAAATGTAGCCTCTCTCTAAGCCAAATTCAGCATATAAATGCAATACCTTCCCCCCAGCTTGGGACATGATTCCCAGAGATGAGTCTCCCTGGCACCAAGGGATTATTAACAAGCACCAACTAGCAATGCACCTGGGAAAAGACCTTGGCCATAAAGGGAAAATGGCAAATACAAGTGAGTTTTTATGGCTAAGATATTTCAAAGTAAGTCAGGAGGTCATTCCAGAGGTTACGCTTATGCACATCTCAGTAGGATCTCATTGACTGCCACAGTAAATAGTCCCTCAAATAGCAGGGCTTCCTAGGGCTCTAGAGACATCCAGACATTTTAGGCAAGGCAGAAAGCTCAGGAGTTTGACACCCTGCAAGTGGGCCTTACCTTGGAATTTATGCTCCCCAGTGTGACAGAGTTGGGCTCATTTGTCGTTTCCCTGCAGATGGCTCTTCTGCCCCTTCTATTTGAACCTATAGTTAGTACTATATTAGATGGGTGTATGTCCAAGAGACTTAAATCTTTGGCCTGTCCATGTGCCAGTTGGGCCCTGAATCTCAGCAGAGTTGCAACACCTACTCTCCAGTTCATTGGACTCACCCAGGACAACTAGCAAGATGATGATGATGGGCAACATCCATCCCAAAGAACAGAAAGAGTCTGCAACTACAAGTAAGATAGTTCTATCCATCTGCCCATGGGATCTAAGCCCTCTCTCAATTAGAAACAGAGTGGGCATCACCATCCCAAAATCCTCAGGATTAGGTAATGAACAATGGACTAGAGTAGACTTATTATTATTCTACTATAGACTTATTATTCTAGCAATGGAAGAACTTGTATCATTGATATAAAGGCAGTGGCCACCAGAAGCTCTGAAGGGAAAAATAGGGGAAATATGGGGGTATTTTCGGGACATTGGAATTGTCCTGCATGAGGTTGCAATGACGGATACAGGCCATTATATATTTTGTCATAACTTACAAAATTGCATGGGACAGAGTGTAAACTATAATGTAAATTATATTCCATGGTTAGTAGCAAGGTTTCAAATGTGTTTATCAATTGTAACAAATGTACCGCATTGATGAAGGATGTTGTTGTTGTGGGAGAGTGTGGGAGGGGGAGGGAGTAGGGCATATAGAAATCCCCTATATTTTTTATGTAATCTAAAGTTTCTTTAAAATAAATAAATAAAACATACACACATACATACACACATAATAAATAAGAAAGGGAAAGGTCGTGTATATATCACTAGAAGGAGAACTAAAAAATGAAACATGGGACTATACCATAGCAAACCTGATTGTAGAAAATGAGTATAGGCAAGAGTGCATTTATTATACATTAAGAATAGGGTAATATTTGGGCAAAAATACAGCCAAAGCAAATGATGGACTGAAGGGTATATTGTTATATTAATATTATTCCATCAATGGTAAAAAAAAAAAAAGAGGGAGTATGCTAGTCACAAAATTTGCTTCATATTGTTTGACTCCAACTATACAAAATGTAAATACAAATATATTTAAAGAGATGGAAATAGAGTAGCAGTTATGTAGGGTAAAGGAAGGATAGAGGGATTGAGAGGTGACTGCTAAGGGGTAGGATATTTTTTTCTTCTTGGAGTAATGAAAATGCTCTAATACTGATTGCAGTGATGAATGCACAACTCTGTGATTATACTGAATACCATTGATTGTACATTACCTAATCCTGAGGATTTTGGCATGGTGATGCCCACTCTGTTTCTAATTGAGATGAATTGCATGGTTTATGAATATGTTTCAATAAAATTAATTAAAATTTTTTTTAAAAAAGACAACCTACTCAATGGGAGAAAATGTTTGGAAACCACATATTTGATAAGGGTTTAATATCCAGAATAAATACAGAAATCCTACAATTCAACAATAAAAAGACAAACAACCTAAATGAGCAAAAGACACGAATAGACATCTCTACAAAGAAGATACACAAATGGCCAAAAACCACATGAAAAGATGCTCAACATCATTAGCTATTAGGGAAAAGCAAATAAAAACCACAGTCAACTATCATTTCACAACCACTAGAATAGCAACTATTAAACAAACAGAATTACAAGTGTTAGAGAGGATATGGAGAAATTTAGGAATACTCATTCATTGCTGGTGGCAATATAAAATGCTACAGCCACTGTGGAAGACAGTTTGGCAAGTCCTCAGAAAGCTAAGTACAGAACTACCATTTGACCCAGCAATTCCACTACTAAGTATATAAACAAAAGAATTGAAGGCAGGGACTCGAACAGGTATTTGCACACTGATGTTCATAGCAGCATTATTCACAATTGCCAAAAGATGGAAGCAACTCAAGTGTCCATCAACACATGAACATATAAACAAAATGTGGTATGTAAAACAATGGAATATTATTCAGCATAAAAAAGTAATGGAGTTCTGATTCATGTGACAACATGGATGAACTTTGAAGACATAATATTTCATGTTGGGTGAAATAAGCCAGACACAAAAAGACAAAATATTGTATGATCTTACTGATCTGAAATAATTCAAATAAGCAAACTCATAGAGTCAGAATCCCTAATATAGGGTTTGGGTTGAGGATAGGGAATGGGGAGTTGATGCTTAAACTGTACAGAGTTTCTATTTGGGTTGATTGTAGTTTTTTGGTTTTTTTTTTTTTTTTTAGACAGCCAGGAAGCCATTTATTGGAGGGCACAGGTCAGGTGAGGGCAGTGCTGGCAAAGCCCTCATGAGTGCAGGGCCCCCCACTTGTCCAAGGGGCCACAGATGGGGGTATATTTCACCCCACAGCGATCCGGGATGAGGCGCTTCGAATTCGTCAGCATTGAACTTGGTGAAGCCCCACTTCTTGGGGATGTGGATTTTCTGTTGGCTAGGGAACTTGAACTTGGCCCTCCGCAGTGCTTCAATCACATGCTCCTTCTTCTGAAGTTTGGTGCGGATGGACATGATGACTTGGCTGATGTGGACCCAGGTCACCATCCCCTGAGGCTTTCCAAACGCATCTCGCATACCTACCTGGAGCCTAGATTGTGGATGGCACAAGGTCACAGACAGAACCATTAACAGGCAAGGGCTGTCTCCAAGGTCCCTTAGGACAACTGGTACAAGCAATAGGCTGCATATAATACCAAGGAAGCTGCTGTCCGCAGCCACTGCATACCGGGCCCCCATGGGGAGAGGGGGACCATGGGCTTAATTAGCTGCAGAATGTAGTTTTGATAATGGGTGGTGGTGATGGTAGCACATTGTAAATGTAATTAACAGCACTAAATATATATGTGAATGTGGTTAAAAGGTGAAAATTTAGGTTGTATGTATGTTATTAGAATTTTTTTTATTTAAAAAAAGGACTGTGCAACATAAATAGTGAACCCTATTGTAAACAGTGGAATATAGTTAATAGTGCAATTATACAAATGTTCTTTCATGAATTATAACAAAAGTGCCACACTTATACAAGGTATTAATAATAGGGTGGCATATGGAAACTCTGTATTTCATGTATTTTATGCATGATATTTCTGTAAACCTACAACTACTCTAATAATTTTTTAAACTTACAATTGACTACAAAAACAATCTCCTAGAAAGAAAGAAACAGAAAGATTTGGAATGATTATTCAGAATTGGGTGATTTCTACAGTCAATTGATAACTTTTATAAGACTGGGATCTATTTTGATAGCAAGAAATAGAAACTTTCAACCTATCTGAAGCAAATAGTGGTATTTATTGGAAAGACACATGGAATTTTCATTAAACTCAGTCAGAAAATAGAGCTGTGCCATTCTGTTTTAGTCAGCCACAGGGGTGCCTTTTGAAATATACCAAAGATTGGTCAGTCTTTATAAAGGGTATTTATTTGGGGTAGAAGCTTACAGTTACCAGGCCACAAAGCATAAGTTTCTTCTCATACCAAAGTCCAAGTGTTAGAGCAAGACAGCTGCCGATGTCTGCAAAGGCTCAGGCCTTTGGGTTCCTCTCCTGCCAGGGCTGCGTTTCTCTCCGAGCTTAGCTTCTGCTTCCTCCACAGGTTCAGCTGTAGACCATGAGGCTCTCTACGCTTTGCGTCTCTCCACAAGGCCAGCTGTAGACTATCGGGCAAACGGCTCACTCCAACACCAGAACTGCTTCTCAAATCTGCTTCTCCAAATCTCTTCTCCAAATCTCTGCCTTTTGTCTAGCCTTTTATACTTGAGACCACGCCTACTGAGGGGTGGGGCTCAACGTCCCAGTGACGTGGCAGTTAACGTCCTAATCATAACCTAATCATGCCCAGATTAACAGATGAGTTTACAAGCATAATCCAATTTATCTTTTTGGAATTCATAATTACATAAAACTGCCAAACCATTACACACCCCAAAGGCGGAAAAACAGAATTGGGAGTTGGGAACTGTGGTTCTACTCTCCATGGCCCTGAAAGTTAAGAGTGTCCAATTTACACTTTTCTTGGTTTGTCTGCTTTGTTCATCTTCTTCTTTGCAGAGTTGCTTTCTCTGTCTTGTGGTGCACTTGAGCCCAATATGACTCCCCAAACCCTACAGGGATTCACTAGAACCTCTGAGACCTGATTCCATATTCTTACAGGATAGTTTGGGTCAAGTATCCATTCCCAAATGTTTGTTACCTTAGAATTTTCTGGAAGACCCTACTTTATAGGATTCCAGATATGATGCCATATTTTGATGTTCTATCCATGGGATTGAAAAAATGCTTCAGCACTTACTACAGTATTTTGATTCATCCAGTGACCAAGTGAAGTTACAGAAATGTGAAATGAGAACATGCAGTGACAGGTTCTTAAGTTACCAGGTCAATATTGTTGGGTTTCATCCCACCCAAAAGAAAGGTCATGCATTTTTTTAAGTGAAGAATTTCAAGCACAACCTGATATTTCAATTCTTTTTTTCCCCCACAAGAGATAAACTCATCTTTACTTATTGGAAAAAGCAGATTATGGAGATTTCCTCATCATCAATGTGGGAGCCTCTATCTGGAAGACTAAGCAGTTATTGACTTCTAAGATCATGGCAACATGCAGACTGAACGCATAAACCACAATTTCTTCCCACAGATGCTTTGTCTTAGAGAATAGGAGCTGTGCTCGGTAACAAAATGCTGAAAGGCACTGAAGTAACCATTTAACTATTACTAACTACTTAAAGACAATGCCATCTCCAGAATGTAATAAGGCACACAACAATGAAAAAGTTTATCCTGTTGCAGGAGTCAAGAATTTCCACACTCTCTTTAACAAACCTTTATAGTCTGTACTAATCACAAGCTTCTTTGGGGATTCTTGTCTAGGCATAAGCTTAAACCATTAATTAAGCCACTGCACATGTGATACTGGCATTGTTCCCTCCTTGTTTATAATACATACTTATCAACCCATCTAAAAAGGGGGGAAAGGAGTGCAGATGCCAGAGCTGCCTGTCTCTGCAGACCCCCGAGTGTGCGGTGCCACCTCCACGAAAGGTTTTGATACCACAGTATTCCCTAATCCTTTTTCTTCAGGGTGACCCATTCGCAAGTTTAACTATATGTGACACCAAATTGATCTATGTCTTATACTGGATATGGACAGAGACATGATAAATTTTCCTTTTTAAAAAACAGATGATTCTAAGGTCCCTCATTCTCTCATGGCAACAACTGACTGTGCTGAGGTAGCAGCCTCCTCCCTTTCACAACAACTATCCTCTTCAGTTTCACACAGTCCCTATTACTCCCTATTGTTGAATCCTAATGGCTCTACTCACTTATGATAGCTGGATGATCCCTGTAAGCACTTGAAATTGAGAGCCCCTTTCATGGTCTGCTCAGAACCTGGCTGCTGAAGTCAGTGCCTCTACACTGGTGCAGAGACTGACCGAGCATCCCAGGGATCCCTGGCAGAAGGCAGCAGGCCCATTAAAAATATTTCCTCTAGAGACATTTGACATTGATTTTTTGGGATATACCTTCTGAGGACAAAACAGAATCACAGAATCAAGGAAGCAATAATTGTTCTCCGGCCATTGCAATTATTGAATTAGAGTGACCTTGTACACATACCATATAACCAAAGTGAGGCTATCCTCCTCTTTCCTACTTGCTTATTTTAAAATAGTTGATTAAGGAAGGACAGTTACATGTGGCAAAGGCGGGATACTGTGGTTTTGTATGAGTTAGCAGTTTGAGTTGTTGCAGGGCTTTTTAGTCAAGGGGCTAAAAGGATTAATTCTAAGCTAGGTAAGACTGGTTGAAAGGCTGGCCTTTGCTGGTTTGTGGCGCCACCCAGCACCACAATAGTCCTCTGCTAACATACAGATGTTGCGTATAATCAGAGAAGCCCCTCCAGAGATATTCTGTTAGCCCCAGGAACCCAGTTTATTCCCATGCTCACAGAGACTCCCTGCTAGGGATCTTAGAGCTGGTGCCAGACCTAGATAGCAGACCATGTTGCTCCCTTTCTTTGTCGCTTCCTCTCCCTCTCCACCTCTCCCTATCACTTTCTCTTGCTTGTCTCTCTACTCTCATGCACTTGCTCTCTCCTCACTAAAGCAGGCTGGGGAAACATCACAGAATTTTTCTCCTAGAGGGGCTTTCTATGAGAGGTCAAGGGCTTCTGCCATTGGAGGAAGCTCAGGATTTACCACAAGATTTGCCAAGGAACCTCACCAGAACAGAAGCTAGTTAGCAATAAAGGCTTTAAAGCAAATAGCCAGCATCTCAGCATTTATCTGTGCATCCTCATAAACTAAGGATGCCAAAGTTTCATGTGTTCAAATGTTCAGGTGTTAATTCGGTGATCTGACTGGACAGAAGCTAAACCCATAGTTCCCATCAACCAATACACACACACACACACACACACACACACACAGGTCTACTACATTTGCTGGTAGCCATTTCTCTCTCGCATTTGCATGGCCTGAGCATCCTGAGTATGTAGTTTAGTAAATGGAGTCTGTTGTAGTATTCTTTGCTCAGTGTTAACTTAAGAAGCAAAGTCATAGCTGCATTTTATAACTAAGTACCAGACCATATTCTCTTATCATCTCTGCTTTTTTGCCCAAAGGCAATGAAAGCTTCTCTACTAGCAGAATAAACTAGTGTTAAGGTAATCAGGCAGCTTTGGAAGGGCAAGTGTTATATGTATTGCAGAGCATGAGGTGGCATTTAGTTTTTTCTGAAAGAAAAATTGGATGCATCGCTCTCATCTAAATTGGGGAGATTATCCAAAAGCAGTCAACTTATGATTATACTAGGGTTAACATGCTAGTAGATCATCTTGAGCCCTTCTTTTCACTTCTGCCGCCTACTCCTTCTCTGTTTCACTGCTCATTACCTTCTTCATCAGTGTGTAGACAGAAAGGTCATGATGATATATAATTCAATCCCTTTTGCTTTATGTTCACAGCTCTGCAAAAGATTTGGAGGAAGAAAAAGTTGAAACAAACATAAGACCTCAGGATCATCTGAGGATTTTAATTTAACTCTGTGCTCTTTGCCTCCCAATTTGTAAAGCTAATTTAGAGTTGGTTGAATAAAGTTTTGCATGAGATAAATGTGCTATTTTCTCTTTCTGTGGCTCAGTACAAGGATCACTCCAACAAGTAACTTGGCAAAGGGAAGTCATCAGTAAGAGCCACTGCAAAGGGATTGTTCACCCAAACTATGAGCTGCATCGCTTTCTTCTGCCAAGTTCTAGGTCATGCACACTGAAGCACCCAAAGCTCAGTCTCCGGTAGGATTTGGCATAAAAAGAAATTGCATTCGAATTGGATATGGGACTCTGTGATGCCAGCATTGCACAGACAGCTGTTGTCATCTTTGGCTACTGATAAACACTGTTTGTCATGAAGAAAGACACCTACATCTTATGAACCTCATAAACTCATCTACAATAATAGATTGATTTCCTAACTTTATATTGACATGACTATGAGTTGTGTGTATGGGTTTTTCCATACTGACCAAGGACAATTTTAACACTCTATTGTTGGAGAGCTAACTTAGGTTTAAATGATTAATACAAGCAATATTATATTGTATTACATTGTATACATTGTAAATAGGCTGAAAGAGTATCCATGTTCCTTGAGGATACTTTGCAGTTATGTAGTTAGATATTTCTGTGTTGGATGCATAATTAATTAAGGCTATATTCCACGGAATGTACTGACTGCCAGTTAACTTCTATGCTACTTATTCCATTGCTCAAATATAAAGCATTCAAATTAATCACTGCAGAATTTCTTGAGGCTGTGTTCTTTGCTTCTTTGTGTTGATCAATATTTGCCATCTCTATATTGCAGTACTTTGGAAATTATCTCCTGATCAACAAAGAATATTGACTTTAATTAACTACAATTTTTAAAAAGCAAAATGCTATCATTTTGTAATATTGTCAGGCTACCATGCTGTCATTCATTTGTGAATAATTGTTGATGCTTGCTGTATAATGACTTCATTTTAAATGGCAAGAGAAAAAAAAGCTATTTGTTTTTCCTTTTTTCAGAGATCATCAGAAGTCAAAATGACATAATGGATGGGGGGATCATGGTTTAGGGACATGTGGAGGAGAGCTTGCCATCCCATGTTTTTTCTAAGAATATTTTCTGTTTCTGATGACTCCAGCTAAGAGCTGGGTCAGGAAACTTTGACAGCTGCAAATTAATGGAATTACTTCATGTACTAGGTCAATATCTGAAGTCCAATTTTTACTCATCAACAATAATGATTTAATATGTATTAACTACCACTAGTTAGGTTCATCAGGAATTAATACATTAATACTAATGAACCAGCAAGCAATTTTAAGCAAATAAAAAGCTGACATTCACCTTCTGTGGTATAGAAAGAATCCTCACTAATGAGAAAGAATAATAATAACAATAACTAACATTAGTTGAGTCCTTTCTAAGTCCCAGGGACTATTCTAACAGATTTATATGGAATTATCTCACTGAATCCTCACACAACTCATGTTGTAAAATTGAGACTTACAGAGGTTGAGTAGAGTATTCAAGGTCACACAGTTATTAAGGGACCGAGACTGGATCTGAATTGAAACAATCTTACTCCAGAACCCTTATTTTATACTAGTATGTCATATAGCCTGTAAACTGAATTATAAATTGCATCTCTACATAGCTATGCCTGAAATTGCTTTGGATTAGTTCCAAAAGGAAAAATTCCTTGTGCCACTAGACAGTTTTCTTTCCCTCCACTCCACAACATTCAGAAGCAACTATGCAACTGCCTTCCAAATTTCCTATTCTTCTCATGTCTAGAGCACAATTATTTTTTGGCCAACATTAATTAGAAAACAACCACATAAACAAAAGTTCATAGCTCTTTAAGATACAGATTTTTCTTTCATGAGAATAAGGAATCTATTACACAACTATTTATAAGCCATCCAGCACAAGTTCTTTATTTGTATGGGTGTATATATAGATATATGTGGTGTAAGAAACTCAAGATGAAGTTATTATCCTAGGATACAGCATATCACCCAGAGCACATTATACAAGGGAAGCTTTTCTGAGCCACAATTCTTACTCCAGAAACTCAGGATGATTCACCTCCCGATGTCAGTAATATAGTCCTTCAACAAGTATTGAATGCTACTATATGTCAGGCCTGGCTGGAGTCAGGGGTAAAAGGAGGTTTGCAGTCTAATATGGGAAGAGAAATGTTAAGACAAATCCTGTCATTCCAACTGGCAAGTCCTAAGGTGAGGTATTCGCAAAGTGCTTTGAAAAATGCAAAAGATGAAAAACTGGGTACCATGGAGGAAAGGGGATTCTGGATGTAGATCAGAGTGGTTTCATTTGATTTGGAGATCAAAGGGTGAGAAAAGGCATGGGGAGCCAGTGTCCGCATTTCAGGCAGGAGAAATAACACAAACAAGGTCTCAGAGATGTCGTCACGCATGGCATATATTCTCCATGGTATTAAAGTATTGCATGGATGGTGGGTAATTGCAGGATTAGACTGGAGAAGAGATTGGGCAGAATGGTTAAGGGCTTTAGAAGCCTTGCTACAGGGACTTGGCCTTTGTATCTAATCTTTCAAACAATAAAATATGTGGGAAATTTTTTGTTTTTGAGAATTAGCTTTGGCCTTGGTGAGGATAAGGGAATGAAGGAAAGAGAAAGTGGAAGCAAGAAAGGCTGGTCAGGAAGCTATTACAATAGTACAGGTAAGAGATAGAGAGGAGGGCCTGCATTAAGGCAATGATGGGAAACGGAAAGGAATGGATGGAGTACAGAAATAGTTGAAAGGTAAAATTCCCAGCCTTGGATATAGGTGATTCATAGGACACAGTATACAGGCAGGGATGACTTAAGCATTTCCTACCTGGTGGATCATGGTGCAAAATTAAGAACCACCTTGCAGAAGTCAAAAGCAACGTAGGAGTTAAAGTTAACTAATTCTGAGTTGGAAATGAAAAGAGAAATGGGGTCAGGGAATTCATAATCTTATTTTCTTACCCCCTGGGTAACTCATGTCACCCCAATCATATCTCAGACACACCTCAGACACTAGTCTACTCACTGTTGTATGCCTACCACTAAACCTTTTTCATGCCAAGAACCTGTAACACAATTCTCCCTCAAAACCACCATGCTATTCTTTGCCAATTATTTCACATCTCCTAAAGTGACATCATTTCCCATAAATCTATTCAAAATTGATATAAAAAATCTATGGCTCAACTATGTTCACTCTTCCCAAATTCTCATCAATTAATACCCACCTATATCTACAAACTCAAATGCACATATCCTCAAATTTGTATTTGTTATAAATCTCTATCTCTAACTTTTCTATTAGATTTACAAATGGTCCAATACCGTCCAAAAGTGTGTTTTCAAAAGTGTCTTCTCATTCAATAGATACTAACACATATTACTATAATGTTTGTATGGGGAAGAATATCTTCAAATGTTTGTCATTAAAAAGAACACTTCATAATGAAATATTTGACACTTTGATGAGTTGAATATGTTGAATATTTTTAAATTGCACTTATTATCTATTGGAAATTGGTTAGCTGTATCAAAATATTGATTTTGTTTGCTAATGTGAAAGTACCTAACACACACTTTTGCATACACCTTTTCTTAACACTAGACTACTCAATTTCAGTGTACATCACTGTGATGGTTAGGCTAATGTGTCAACTCGGCCAGGTAATTATGTCCAGGTATTAGGTCTAGCAAGCACTGGGCTAATTGTAATACAAGAGCATTTATGGACTTCGATCACCAGTGAGTTTACTGCATGGATGGCTGATTACATCTGCATCAATCAGGGAAACTGGATCAAAAATGGATGACGCTTTTGTCCAATCAGTTGACTGCCTTAAAAGGGGAAGAGATTTCAACATTCAGAGAGAATTTCCCAGCTCGTCTTTGGACAGCCAACTTCTCCCAGAAACTTATCAGGGACCTTTCATCAGTCTTTCATCGGAGCCCCTGGCTTGCAGCCTGCCTGCGGAACCTGGACTTCTGCATCCCCACGGTCACGTGAGAGACTCTTATAAAATCTTATATTATTGACAGATATCTCCTGTTGATTCTGTTTCCTGAGAGAACCCTGACTAATACAGTTGGTACCAGGAGTGGTTTTTGAGGAACAGAGTCTTAAACATAGGATGTCCAAGGCAATTCTCTACTCTAATTAGACTCAGGGGGTACTAATGACTCCCTTTCCAATAATGAAGAGGTTGCTAAGAGTCCACGGCGTGAGCTGGCAATAGATACATGCCATATAGCCTCACTGGATTCCCCTACTTCCATGCTTATAAGAAACAAGGATCTGGATGAGAGTGCTTCCAACACCTTAAGAGAATTTTGTGGAGTAAAAAAGTATAATGATGTTGGCTGGCTCCTCCTAGATACTCTGGATACAGTTAAAAAAGAAAGGGATGAGCTAAAGTCTTCAAATTTGGAGCTTAAATGCCACATGAATGATATGAAAGTTTCTATGTGTACCTTGAAAGAAAATCTTTTCTCCTGTAGCCAAAGACTTGAGGTATCTGAGAATCAAACCCAATGCTGACCGTACGAGTAGCATAACTGCAGAGGAAACTAAAATCTCAACCTTGCAGGGTTTCTGAAATTAAAGTGAAGGCATTGATTGGAAAGGAGTGGAACCCCAAGGATTGGGATGGAGACATATGGGATGATGATAATATTGGTGAGGACACTGGAACTCTAAATTCTGCTGAGACTTTACCAGATAAACCTATGATGGCCTGCCCTGTGGAGACCACACCTTGTCAACCTTGTATCATTGAGCCTCCAGCCTGCTCCAGGGAGTCCAGACCTCCTTCCAGCTCTGAGGTGGGTACCAGCTAAACTGAAGCCTGCACTGCGCAGCCTCTGGCCTGCCCCAGAGAGTCTGGACCAGTATGCACTGCCCAGACTCCACCCTGTCCTGAGGAATCTGCCTTTCAACCCCTGCCTGAAGAGATTAACCCTGTCTCACCAGAAGAAAATGCAAAGGAATGCCCTGAGATCAGTAGCCTGCAAGACATCTCTAATCCTTCTCCTTACCCACCCCTCCCTTGTCTTTGAGACCTATTACTAGACTAAAATCACAACAATCCCCCAGAGTTGAATACAAAGTGTGACCCATGAGGAAGTATCTTATACTCTGAAAGAACTGCATGAGTTTTCTAACTTTTATAGACAGAAATCAGGGGAATATGTGTGGGAATGGATACTAAGGGTATGGGATAATGGTGGAAGGAATATAAAGTTGGATCAGGCTGAATTTATTGATATGGGCCCACTAAGTAGAAATTCTGGATTCAACGCTGTAGCTTGAGGGGTTAGAAAGGGCTCTAAAAATTTGTTTGGGTAGCTGACTGAAACATGGACCAAACGATGTCCTAGCATGTGTGATGTTGAGATGCCCAATTTGCCAGGGTATACTGTAGAAGAGGGAATTCAAAGGCTTAGAGAGATTGGAATGATAGAATGGATTTACAATTTGAGACCTGCCCACCCAACCCAGGAGTTTCCGGAGGACATACCTTTAACCAGGTCTGTGAGGAATAAATTTGTCAGGCTAACCCCATCTTCTCTGAAGAGCTCTGTGGTTGCTCTTCTCTGCAGTCCAGATATTACTGTAGGGAGGGCTGTAATGGAATTGGAATCCTTAAACATTATGGGGATGGTCAGATCTCAGTCCGGTAAAGGTCAAGTATCGGCAGTGAATCGCCAAAAGGCAAGGTGGGGTGGCTACCGCAATGAAAGACA
>PVKH010005510.1:6808-22111 GCA_004027955.1 Chaetophractus vellerosus | reverse complement strand
TTCTCACCAAGTCCCCTTCACCCCTTGCTCCACCCAATCCCATCCTCTGGCCTGGCTCCTGATATTGCAGTGCAGGACTTCCCGACACTATGGCCTTGCCAAACATTGAAGCAAAATTGTGCGGTAACAACACCAACTTCTGTTTGCAAGTACCAGGTTTCTAATTATAGTCTCTTTAATCCTTTTTTGGTGGGAGATACGTCGTTTTTTCCCATAAAGCTATTTTTCTTTCTCCTACACTTTATAGACGTAATCAGTCCTCCTTAATGAATCTTCTAAACCCTGGGTGTATATCTATCAGAGTTTCTATACATTTTAGATCATTGACATATTTATTTACATTTGTCTTTCTTGCTGAACTAGACTGTAAGTTCTTTGAGAGCTACATCTTCATTTTTATATCCCAATTAGCTAAAATTATACTAGGCATATAGTAGACTCTTTTTTTTTTTTTTTTAAAGATTTATTTATTTTATTACATATCTCCCCTTCCCCGCTGTGGCGACGCGCCGAGATTGGACACTGCGCAGGCGCGGCTTTCCCCGCTTGTGGGCGGTCTCTGCGTCTGTTCACGGCTGGCTTTTCAGTTCACGGGTGGCTGGCTGCGCTCCATCCGCGGGCGACCTGCCCTGCCCGTGGCGGCTCTTGCCATGTCCGTGGCAGCTTCTTGCCCTGCTGACGGCGGCTCCGGCCCGCCCATGGCGGCTTGCCATTCTCAAGGTGGTCTGCCCGCTAGGAGAGGTCCCCGGGAATCGAACCCGGGGCCTCCCATGTGGTATGCCGACGCCCTATCCACTGGGCTATCGAGCCGGCCCCATATAGTAGACTCTTAATAAAATGTTTATTGAATTAATAATTCCTCACAGGTATCATTAGCACATTTTAAATTGAGATACTTATGACTGGGAAATGTTAAGAAACTTCCCCCAATTCTTATGACTAGATAAATAGCAAACTGGGATTTAAACCTCAGATTAAGTCGACACTGATGCTTATTCTTTTTTTTTTTTCATTTGTTGTCATCTATATCAGCTCAGACTGTTTTTTATTGCAGAGCCAAGGTACATTGTTGTAGCAGTTGCTGTTGTAATAATTCTTACCCTAACTGAAAATTCAAAATAGAAAAAAATGTGTTTTTTTGGTAAATTAATAAGAAAAACTTAACTGAATGAGAATAATTTGCCTCAGATTTTTCTGAATGGGGAGAGTTGTTATTGGGATGAGATCAAATTGGACAAATGATAGAAATACTGAGAATGATAAATTGGAAATGAGATGTGCAATGCTGTATTTAAATTAGAGAGCATGATCCTAATCCTACTAATATTGAAAAGAAGAGAAAAGGAGTTGTTGTATTTAGCCCACTAGCCAGATTTATTTTTCCTAGGGAAAATACTCCTAAGGCATTTATTGTGGCTCTGAATCTGTGGTCTTACTTTGCTTTTATTTCTGCTCCTTTCCCCAACCCTTTGATATGGCTATTGGGAAATGTTACTACAATTTATTCAGTTTTAGCTAGCATTCATTAAAGGCTAATCGGCCTTTAATGTAATCTACTTTATATGTTTCTGTACCATTTGCTGAATCATGTTGTCTCAAAATAAAATTTTTAATGTCTTTATCAATAATAACCACAAGAAAGCTTGTGAACTTAATAAAAAAAATTCAATGTTTATGACCCAAAGCACTCATGAAAATAAGGGAAATTAGCTTTCCAGGGAATATCTTTCAGAATGGGAATTTTTCTTTTTTATGGATAGCAGTAAGAGGTGGAAAGCTAGCCTGAAACAAACTGAAATAGGATGTGACAAAAGGCATTGTAATTTTAGAAATGTTTTCAGATTAAGCCTTCTTTTTAAAATCACATAAAGCTTCTTTCACAGAATATTTACTATCATAATTCTTCTTTATGTGAGCCTCATAATTTAGAGAATATTGCTTTTTTAGAAACAGTACCCTAAAGTACATATTGGTAAAGACTCTAAGAAACAAGTAAAATGTTGACCGCCATCATAAAAAAAAAGTTGCATAGAAATAAAGATTTTTGCATCATAATATAATAGCTAAGGTCTAATAAAATGTCTGAAACACATACATTCTCTCTCTCTCTCTGTCTTTTTCCCTCTCTCTCTCAATGCTTCTCTCTCTCCAGCACTCCTCCTTAGATAAGTAATTAGTAGCTACTGGTAAAATTCACTAAATGCATACATAACTTTATATATGTTTCTGAAATCACTAATCCAAGAAGAAAAATGTGGGTAACTGAATGTATATATAGAGTGTAAGTGTGTAGAGGAAGAAAGTGGAGAAGAAAAAAGTAGAATTGACAAGAAATTTCATTATATATTTTTAAAAGTAAATGGTAGATATAGATTTACAATCCTATTTTTCCAAAATACTGATTTCACTACAATTCATTTTAGTTCTAAAAATTGCATTTGCATCATATATAGCAAACTCATGATACTCTATCTTAATTTTCACATTGAAAGTGTTTTTAAAATCTATTGAAAATATTTTCCCTCTGTTTTCTAAGATTGTGATGAGATTTCACCTTAACATGTTAAGTATAAAGCTACTTTGCTGCACATCTAATTTTCAATATCTGAGGGAAAAATTCTATTTAAAAATACCCAGAGATTCAAATAAAAGAACTTATGATCCTTTTTCACTTAGCATAGCTTCAAAGTATCTCATCAGAATATTTATTAATTGCTATAGTGGTTATAACAAATGTCCACAAATTCTTTGATACTCCTCTCTAGAGAGTGGAGTATACTTGTATGGGTTGATCTTAGTGATCTGCAACTAATAAATACAGTATGGAAAGGGAAAGATAGTAATTTTATAGGAAGGAACCTGGGAAACACCACCTTAACAAGGTGACCCAGGTTAACGTGCCCAATGAGGCATGTTGATTTCATGTACTCTATGAAGTGTTAGGGCATTTTACCCAGTGATTTACTTTCTTCAAATCTATTTTCCCTACTTAATCATAAGACAACATCAAACAAATGCAAATTGAAGGACATTCTACAAAAATACCTTATCAGTACTCCTTAAACATGCCAAGGTTACACAGGACACGGAAATACAGAGTGTGAGACAGGAATACTAAATACAATGCGGTAACCTGGATTGGGTCCTGTAACAGAAAAAGAACATTAGTGAGAAAACTGACTAAATCTGAGTAAAAATTGTAATTTAGTTAATAGTATTGAACCAAAATTAATTTATTAGTTTTTCAGAAATATTCCATGGTTGATTTGGGCCCAGGGTATAAGAGAACTTGTACTATCTTTGCAAATCTTCTGGAAATTAAAATTATTTCAAAGTATAAAACTGTTAAAAATTGTTAACTACTATTGGTTCCAGAAACACAGGTGGCAACAATTGGAGATGGAGAATTTTGAGATAAGCGGAACTAGGTTGCCGCCTGTCACAAATGATAAGGCATCATGGGAGTAGGTCAGGAGCAGGCAGAGTCTGAAGTTTGGGACTAGATCTGTTGCCTGGAAGAAGTGAATCCTGCAGCTTAGTATAATCAAGCATATATTTAATGAGAGCTAAATAGATGGTAAGAACTGTGATAGTTTCTTTGGACACACTGATGAGGAATACATGGAAATCCAATTAAATTCATGGGCTAGCATTCATTTTTTAAAAATACTTTATTGAGAAATAATCCATATAGTGTACAATTGACCCATCTGAATTGTACAATTGAATGCTTTTTTATTATATTCACAGAATTGCGGAACCATTACCACAATGAATTTTAGAACATTTTCATTACCCTAACAAGGAACCTCATATAATTAAACAGTCACATACTATTACTCCTATTCCCTCAACTCTAGACATCCACTAATCTACTTTCTGTTTCTATAGATTTGTCTATTCTAATATTTCATATAAGAAAAATCAGACTATATGTGGAGTTTGTAACTGATTTTTTCACTTAGCATAATGTTTTCAAGGTTCATCCATGTTATAGCATGTATTGATACTTCATTTCTTTTTTTTTTGCTGAATAACAATAGTTCATTGAATAGATATAGCACAGTTTGTTTATCTGTTCATTGGCTGATGTACAATTAAACTATAAAAATAACGCTGCTATGAATATTTATGTATAAGTATTTGTGTGGACATATGTTTTTATTTCCTTTGGGAGAATACCTAGAACTAGAATTGCTGGGTCACATGGAAATTCTTTTTAACCTTTTGAGGAACTACCATACTGTTTTCCAAAGTAGCTCCATCATTTTACATTCCTACCAGAAATGTGTGATGGTTCCAATTTTTCCATAAACTTGCCAACACATTGTTTTCTGTCTTTGTGATAAGAGTTATCCTAATGGGCGTGAAGTGGTAACTCAAGGTGATTTCGATTTGCATTTCCCTTATAGTTAATGAAGTTAACCATTTTTTATAAACCTAATGGCCATTTGTAATTCTTCTTTAGACAAATATCTATTTAGATATTTTAAAAATAGGGTTATTTCTTTTTATTACTACACTGTAAGAGTTCTATATACATTCAAGATACAATAATCATATATATGATTTGAAAATATTGCATATATATGATTGTAAATATGGTATCCTTTGAAGCACAAACATTTTTAATTTTTTATGAATTTGAATTTACCTGTTTTTCCGTGGTTGCTTGTTATTTAGAGGTCAGATAGATCTAAGAAACATTGTCAAGTCCAAGCTCACAGAGATTTACGCCTCTATTTTATTCCAAGAGTTTTAGAGTTTTATCCCTTACATTTTTGTTTTTGCTACATTTTAAGTTTATTGTATGTCTGTGAAGTGGTGGTCCAAATTCATTATTTTACATGAGGTTATTCTATTGTCCCTGCACCAATTGCTGAAAAGATAATTCTTTCCCAATTAAACTGTTTGGACACCCTTGATGAAAATTAAGTGACCATAAATGTGCAGGTTTATTTTTGAACTGTCAATTCTATTCCACTGATCTATATGTCTATCCTTGTATCAGTCCCACATTGTCTTGGTCACTGTATTTTCTATAGTAAGTTTTGAAGCCAGGTAGTGTAAGTCTTTCAACTCTTATTTTTCAAGATTGTTTTTGGCTATTCTTGATCCCTTGAATTTCTATGGGAATTTTGGATCAGTTTTCCAATTTCTGCAACTTTGTTTGAGATTACATTGAAACTGTAAGTCAATTTGAAGAATTTTGTCATCTTAACAATGCTGTTTTTATATCTGAGAATATGTTTTGAGCTCCTTTTATTAAATTTACTACAAACTATTTTATCCTTTTTGATAATATTACAAATGTAATTGTTTTGTTTAACCTCATTTTTAGATGTTCTTTGCCAGGTGTGTAGAGATACAATTGATTTTGTATCTTGATCTTGGATCCTGCAAACTTGTTGAGTGGAGTTCTTTCATTTTATATTGATTTTATACATATAAGATCATGTTATGTGCAACTAAAAATAGTTTAAACATATTCCTTTATAATCTAAAGCCTTTAATGTCATTTTTGTTTAATTGACCTGGCTACAAGTTCCAGTGGTGAGAGCAGACATCGTTGCTTTTCCTGGTCTAAGGAGAAAACATTCAGACTTTCACCATTAATTATAATGATATCTGACTATCTTCTGTAGATGCTAATTACCAGTTTGTGGGAATCACCTTGAATTTTTTATAGCTTATTGACTTTTTATCAGAAGGTGGTTTGGATTTTGTCAAATGATTTTTCTGTGTCTGTTGGGATGATCATGTGAGCTTTGATCTGTATTTTCTTGATATAGTTTATTATATTAATTCATTTTTGGATGTCATACCAACATTCTTTGCCTTCCTAGGATAAAATTCACTTAAGCATGGCATATAACCCTTTGAATAGGTTGGTGAATATACTTGCTAGCATTTTGTTGAGAAATTTTGCATCTGCATTTATAAAATATATCCGTATTTTTCTCCCCTTGTTATGTTTTTGTAAAAGATAATACAGGCCTCAGAAAGACCTCAGAATGTTTCCTTCTCTTCTATTTTTTTTTTTTTTTGGAAGAATTTAAGAAGAATTGGTATAGAAGGAGTCAGGAGTGTTCCCTCTGCTTCTATTTCTGGGGGAAGAATTAGTATTAAAATTCTTCTTTAAATGCTTGGCAGAATTCACCAGTAAAATCATTTAGTCCTGGGTTTTTTTTTAGGGGTAGTTTTTTTTTTTTGTTTTTTTTTTTTTAATAATTAATCTTTTTACTTGTAATAGGTCTATTCAGGTTTTATTTTCTACTTGAATCAGTTTTGGTAACACATGTTTTTCTAGGAATCTGTCAATTGCATTTAATTAATCTAATTTGTTGACCCAGAATTTTTCCTAGTTTCTATATAATACTTATTTTAAAAGCACTTTTACTGACATATATTCACATACCATACAATCTATCCAAAGTGTACTATCAGGGGCCGGCTGTATAGCCCAGTTGGTAGGGTGCTGGTTTACTACATGGGAGGCCCCGGGGTTCGGTCCCTGGGCCTCCTCGAACGGGTGGACCACCTCGAGAAGGCAAGCCAACATGGGCAGGGCAAGCCCCCATGGGCAAAGGCAAGCCCCCGCTAGCAATGGCGAGCCGCCACGAGCAGGCGGGCTACCACGCTGGTGAGCTGACTCGGCAGGTCGCCCCAGCATGGGGAGACAAGCAGACACAGAGGAACGCAGAGAAAAATGAACACAGCAAGAACATGCAAAAAGGGGGGAGGAGTGTATAGTAAAGGAAAATAAATCTTTACCAAAAAAAAGTGTACAACCAGTGGCTTTTAGTATAATCACAGTGTTGTGCATTCATCACCACAAAAAAATTTTAGAACAATTTCATTACTCCAATTAGAAAAACTACACCTCTTAGCAGTCACCTCTCAATACTTCTATCCTTCCACAGCCCTACAAAATGACTAATCTAACTCAACTTTTATATGATTTATATTTACATTTTATAGAAACGGAATCATACAATATATAGTACTTTGTGCCTGCTTCCTTTCACTTAGCACAATGTGTTTTTTTGCCTGGTATTAATATCTTGTAACATTAAC
Source organism: Chaetophractus vellerosus (assembly GCA_004027955.1). Lineage (NCBI taxonomy): Eukaryota > Metazoa > Chordata > Mammalia > Cingulata > Chlamyphoridae > Chaetophractus > Chaetophractus vellerosus. Next base: position 15,034 of record PVKH010005510.1, on the reverse strand, counting down.
ATACCTATGCTCAATTTCAAAGAAAAGTGGTTTTATACATGCAATATTACCCATATTCAGATTTCACATGAGGTTTTACTATGCTATAGAGTCCCATGTTATACTTTTTAGCTTTCCTTCCTGTAGTATACATGACCTTAGACTTTCCCTTTCAAACACTGTCATACCCATATAATAGCACTACTAGTTACAAACGCTATGTTGTGCTTTCACCTTTTGTGTTCATTTCCAAATATTAACAAACAACCTTTTTACCAATTTTGTACAGGTTAACCCTCAGCTTTCCATTCTCTAACCGCATTCTATTTGCTGGTGACCTATAGTCTATTTATTAATTCCATGAGTATACATAATACAATTAATTCATAATAGCACAATCATACAGTATATGTCCTTTTGTGTCTGGCTTGTTTCACTCAACATAATGTCCTCCAGGTTCATCCATGTTATCATATGCTTCATTTCTTCTTCTACTGCATAATATTCCATCATGTGTATACACCACAGTTTGTGTACCTATTCATCAGTTGATGGACACCTGGGTTATTTCCATCTTTTGATAATTGTTAATAATGCCTCTATTAACATCGGTGTGCATATGGCTGTTTGTGTCACTCCTCTCAGTTCTTCTGGGTATATGCCTAGTAGTGGTATTGGCAGGTCACGTGGCAAATCTATTTTCAACTTCTTTAGGAACTGCCAAAGAGTCTTCCACAGTGGCTGTACCATTCTATATTCCCACCAACAGTGAATAATCATTTTTATCTCTCCACCTCCTCTCCAACACTTGTAGTTTTCTGTCTTTTTAAGGACAAAATGTGAAATGATATCTCATTGTAGCTTTGATTCACATTTCCCTAATCACTGGTGATGTTGATTTTTTCATGTGTTTTTTTGCCATTTGTATTTTTTTCTAAGCAAATGTCTCTTGCTCATTTTAAAATTAGGTCATTTGTCTTTTTGTTCTTGAGTTTTAGTCTCTCTTTATATATCATGGATATTAAACCCTTATCAGATATGTGATTTCCAAATATTTTCTCTCTTTTGACAAGTTCCTTTGAAGGGCAAAAATGTCTGATTTTGAGGAGGTCACATTTACCCATTTCTTTCTTTTGTTGTCTGTGCTTTGGGTGTAAAATCCAAGAAACTACCACCTACTACAAGATTTGAATATGTTTCCCTACATTTTCTTCTAGTAGTTTTATGGTTCTGGCTTTTATATTTAGATATTTTGTCCATTTTTGAGCTGATTCTTGTATAGGGGTCCTCTTTCATTCTTTTGGTTATGGATCTCCAACACCATTTGTTGAAGAGACTGTTTTGTCTCAGTAATGTGAACTTAGTAAGTTTGTCAAAAACCAGTTGGGTGTAGAGGTGAGGGTTTATTTCTAGACTCTCAATTTTATTCCACTGATCAATGTGTCTATCTTTATGCCAATACCATGCTGTTTTTACCTCTGTAGCACTTTGAATATGTCATCCCACTACTTTCCATCATCTACTCTCTCTAATAAGGAGTCACCTGTGAAACTCACAGAGAGAGTACCTTGTTTGTGATAAGTCATTTTTCTCTTGCTGATTTGAAAATTTTCTCTTTGACTTTGGTTTTCAGTGTTTTTAACTATGATGTATCTAGGTGTAAATTTCTTTGTGTTTATCCTATTTGGAGTTCATTGAGCTTCTTGAATATATTGATTGTTTTCCTTCAAATTTGAAAAATTTTCAGCCATTATTTGTTAAATATTTTCTGCTCCTTTCTCTCTTTTCTCTCCTTCTGGTATTTATATTCCCACATATTCGTGTACTTAATAAATTCCACATTTCTATGAGACTTTATTTTTCTTCATTATTTTTTTCTCTGTTGTTCATATTGCATAATCTCTCTCAATCTATGTTATATTGTTGATTTTTTCCTGTCATTCCAAATCTACTGTCGAGCCCCTCTAGTAAATTTTTTATTTTAGTTATTGTATTTTCATCTTCAACATTTCTATTTGATTTTTAAAAAGAATTTTGATGTATATTAATATTATCTATTTAATCAAACATTGCCATTATACCTTCCATTACTTCTTCATGCATAGTTTCCTTTAGTTCTCTGAATTATTTATGATGGGTCTTTTGATGCCTTTATCTGTTATTTCTGATATCTGGATGCTTACACAGGCAGTCTCCTTTCCTGCTTTTTTCCCTGTGTATAAGTCAAACTTTTATTTCCCATTGTATGTCTCATATTTTTTTCTGAAAACTAGACATTTTAGATAATATTATACCAATTCTGATACTGATATCCCCATCACCCCTTTCAACCAGAGCTTCTTGTTGTTTACTTTTTAATTTGTTTTGTGACTGACTAGACTATTTTAGTGAAGTCTATTCATCTCCCTAATACTGTCAAGCTCACAAATAGTATGGCCAAACAGTGAAAGAAGGGAAAGTTATTTGATAACTGAACTATAACATCAACACTAGCAAGGGTTACAACAGTTGTGAACTTTTGATTCTGTAAATGGGCTACATACATGATAAATTTATATGTTGATGATGATACATAATAGATTAGAGGTTCTCAACTGAGGGTGATTTTGCTTCCCAAAAGACATTTTGCAATTGGGCAGTCCTGAGATTCTTCTAAACATCTTGGAATCCACAGGGTTGTTCATACATCAAAACATCCTCTGGGTCAAAATATCAATAGTGTCAAGAGACTATTGATAATAGGCTAAGGGCCCAATACAGTGTTGCCATAAAACATTCAATTAATATTTGCTGTACATTTACCATGTATTAAGCACTGTCCTAAACATTTGAAAATTCAGTGGTGAATAAAATACAGTCACTTCCTCATGGAATTTGCAATTCTTAAATAGCACTTTGCAGAAAAACTCCAGTAGAGGAACCTGAGTAAGACTCTGACAGAGCTGAAGGAGGACTTTAATGCATATTAATAACTCACTTCTGTTATAACTTTCATTCATTTTCATGATAATCTAGCTCAGAGAGTATGATCTTAAGTTTCTCCTATTTATGACAGTAGATATGAAAAAAATAAAAGAGGTCTCATTTTGAGCCTAAGCCTTGTACACTCTGAGGATTGAGAGTTTTGGATCTATGTAGATGACCACAGGGTCCTACACAGCAGATATAATTTTTACATTTAACAAATTATTTTATTTTATTTCATTTTCATAATTAATGGAGAATATTCCTATGGGAATTTAATGTAAAAATGGTGCACAGATTCTGGTTGAAGAATAATGGACCACAAACTAAAAGGAGTGTAATACTATTATAGCACAATGTTATTCATTCTCATTAGGCCCCTGGCCCCATCACCATGGGCTTTTACCAGAAACATAGGGAGAAAGGGTTGAAATAAGATTAAGTACAATGCAAATAATTACTATCTAATGGCTATGGACAACCTGGTGGCAGTAATATTCAGTAAAAATATAGGTAAGAGAAGTGTTTTTGCTCAGGTTTAAATTGTAAAGTTGAGCTTTGTTAGCACTACTTTTTGTATCCACAGCTGGTATGGATATATATACAGCAGATTAGAGAAGGAGATGAAAAAGTTATCAGGTTTTCTGCAGTAGCCAAGAGGAAAAGACCCTGTGTTGACTCTAAGATTTTGTATATAAATGGAATTTCTAAATAATAGATAAGCTTGAACCACTGAAGCACTCTTTTTTAGCAATTATTGCATTTCTGTTTTACTTCCTGAATTTACTAAAGTTTTATTATTTTTATCCTCTAATATATATTCTTTAATTCTCAAACTCCCATTAAAAACAAATAAACATGAAAACTCAATAATACGAATATGTTTTTGTATGCTTATCAGTAATAAAAAATTTCTCATATCTAGAAAATGAAGGTCCTTTAGTTTTTACATCATACCCATTAGAACAATAGGATTACACACAGAATAAAAGTAAAAATGCTTCATTGGACTGCTTATAAATAATATTTGGAATATTAACAAGATCATTACACCCTCTTTTTGGGAATTCTTTCTTCCCCAATCTTGCTACCATAGGATTAATATTTTCATTTAAAATGATCAAGTCCCCCCCATACACACATATCAAAAGCAACATTCAATATCGTAATCATTAATCCTTTTACTATGGGAAATCATTTTATTTTCTCTCAGCATAACAGGAACTTAAACATAAGGTCATATGATGGAAGGTAATATGAATCATAAGTCACATGATGAAAGATATAATAGATCATGTTGCTTTAGGTTTATATTACCCCCTATGGGTCTAAAAAAAATACCTGAAAAGGACGTTCATAACTTTGGATCTCCATCATTTTGTCAATTGATTTAAATGAGGGAATCTTTAGAAATTTTCACAATTTACATTTGAAACCACTGTCTACCCCCATTTTATTACACTCACAGGCAAAATGGTGGGTGAGGGGAGGCAGGAACCCAATTGATATTTTGAATTTGGAATTTCAAATTAAGAGATCCAAATTCATTATATTCTTAGAGAAGCATGTTTACTAATGATAAATGTAAGAAAAAAAGCAATGAGATTCTCTTCAAAGCTTATATTTTGATAATATATCAGAGGAATACAATTGATTGCATTTGCTATTTTTATCCTGATTATTTTTCGAATAATCATTCAACATGACTTAAAAGGAATAGGTCCAAAAGGATCAGTAAAGCAAAGAAAAACACTTTTGCATCATGAGGGAAAGGACTTAAACTAGACATTTATCTAAAAAAATTTGTAGCTATGTATAAAACTTACTTCTGAGCTGCCCAGCAGCAAATACAAAAAGAGAAACAAAAAGGGATGTTCAAATTTCATTCATGAATGAAAAGTTGCCAAGCAATCCATCAAGATAGTTCATCAATTTTTACCAGACCTAATTTCCTAGCTAACTTATCTTGGAGCTCTTTATTTAAGGGCAATTGAATAATAAAGGGCTACTATTTTTCATAATAGTTTTATAAAAATGAAGACATCATCTTTCTACAGCCCTGTATTTTGTAACTTTTAATGAACTCTGAGGATAAAGTTGGTTATGGAAACTCATGGTATGTGGGAGATACTTATAAGAAGTACAAAAAAATGTCTTTCAGGCATGTACTTTCTGGTCCTCTGTCCCCAGAGTAAAGGTTAGGTAATTAGGATTATAAATAGATTAATATGCATTTTCAGAACAAAATGTTCCTTATATCCTTTGCCTTGGTGAACTTTTTAGGGTCAAGTTATCAAAAAAATTGAGACATAGTGGTCTTAGGTAAAGATTATTAATTGATTGAAAGCAGATTCACAGGCTTTCCGTACAGGTGTCATCACTGGTAGTTTGTTCAAAGAATTTAAATGCTTTGGCTCTTACTTTTGCAGGAAATGCCAGGACTTTTCTCCATGAGCAGCTTTAATTCTGCTCAAATGCACAAATATGTATGCAGTTATACTAAACAAATTGTGAATTACAAAGCAGGGATGAGATTACTTTGTTCCGGAAGATTTTAAAGGATGTAGACTTTCATTGATTGTTTAGGATTACCACTTGACAAGTGTTTTTCAGCAGAACTTTATTGCAATGCACCACTAGAGTGAATACCTTAGTCTGAATTCCCCTAAAACAAGGATTTGGGTACAGGAGTAAGGAATCAAGAAGTACAGGTAAGGCAGAAATAAACGCAAACAGAAGAGTACATTATCAAGGTGGGTTGATACGTTGACTCCGAATTCCACTTGGTTATTTGGATATTTGTAGGGTCAGAATGCCACCCAGAATAGTACTTCTAAAATAAGAGAAGTTGGAATATTTAACCAATAGCCTCTGTTCCCAACTGTTTAAGGTTGCCTTCTGGGATCATTACTGCCCTGTACTTCTGAGCTATTCCTGTAGACTAGTCAAGTAAGCTTTAGCTGGGGGAGAATGCTGAAACATGCAAGGAGCTTGAATTTGAACAATAGCATCTGAAGGTGACTCTGTCTTACATAAAAATTTTCACCACAACTGAGGCTGAAGTTATATTTGGGACAACAGAGGCATTTTCTGCCGTGAGTTTTGAAAGGAAAGCAAATATATAAACTGATATTTTTTTATCAGCCCATCCAAACACTGATCAATGCCTACTAAAAAGGAAGACATGGCTGTGGGTATTTCTAACCTAATACTGTTTCTTCCAACAATTTGGTTGCTTTTTTAAGGTACTGTAGAATGTGACAATAAGAAAATTCACTGGCAAATATCGTCAATTTATTGAATGTATGTTCATTATACCTGAAAGATTTGTTAAGTTTAAATAAGAAGGAAAGTATTTAGTCATTTCCCTGTTTCTCATCATTTAGGAATACAATGTGGTCTAACAAGAGCAGGGGCTTACCTAAACATAACTCTAAGACATAGCCATAAGGAAACTGTGATTGCATTAGGTAAAACAGGTTGTATTATTCAGGGTTCTCTAGAGAAACAGAACCCTAACACTATATATATATAGTAAATATTAAGAGGTTTATCATAGGAATTGGCTCATGTGACTGTGGGGATTGGCAAGTCCAAATTCTATAAACAGGCTTCAGTTTGGAAACTCTAATGAAGGTGACTTTGAATTCCCTAGGAGAAGCAGGCTGGCTGAAGATGAGATAGAAATTCTTTCTGACTGCTGAACTCCTCAGTTCTAGCTATAAGGCCTCCTTCTGATTGGATAAGGAGATTCCTCTGATTGCTGAAGGCAATCTCCTTTGTTGATTTTAGATGTAATCAGTCATAGATGCAATCAAATGTCTAATGATTTAGACCCACCTAGGAAACACTAACTGAAACAATCAGGCCAGTTCTTGCTTGACCAACAACTAGACACCATAACCTAGCCAAGGTGACACATGACATTAACAATCACACAGGTGGTAGAACAAACTTGGCTAAACCATACAGATTAGTTATTCAAAATATTAAATTGAGAAACCAAAATGTGTAGCTTTGTAATAAAAAGGCTGAAATGGAGTTTTAATGATATAGCTAGCAAAATTCTGGAGCTATACTTTTAGAGAGAGAATAAAATATAAGGAATTAGTCATTACCAAACACAACTTCATTGATATTTTTCATCATGCTGAGTAATTAAGAATCTCATATATGCCTTTAGGTTGGAGCAACCATCAATTATTTTGTGCAGTGAAATATTAAGTGATTATTTTAAATTAAAGATCAGTAGAAAGAAAATCTCTGAAGGTTAAATACAAATAGCCAAGAAATATCTATGCTTCCCAAAGCATCTTAATTAAGTAGACTTTTTTTGTATAATCATCTCATCTTTATAATTTTCTATTATATTATTTTTTACATGGAGAAAACTTGGCCTGCAGCTTAATTAGATACAGACTAAAGGGGGGGACTGCAACTTTGACATCAAAAAGAAAATAATTATATTAAGGCTTAGATAGTTTTCTACTCTTCAAAAACAAATACTGAATCTCTGCCCCTTCTCAAGGATCTCACAGTTATGATGGGGAGATGGGCAAATGAACAAATTATTTCAAAAAATATATTAAGCAGCATGATTGAGGGATAGAAGGCTCTGCTGGCAATAGAGGGAAGGGTCACACAAGCCAGGCCAGTATTTTTGGAAAATCTTTTTATAGTAGATGACCTTTGTAGTCATTTCTGAAAGAAAAGAGTGATACAGGTAAATAAGAGAGAGGGCATGTGCTACAAATACATAGAACATAAAATATCCAATTCTTTAAGAATTCTCCAAGAACTGTAAGGTATGTTTACCTAGGGAAGGTTGCTCTTTATAGATTCTCTGGTCTGATTCTGAAGGCAAGTTGCACTTCTTTGAACCATATCTTGAAGTTTTTTGGTGGGAGGCACACTTAATTTTGATTATTAGAATCACTAGGATAAATCTGATTCGATTGATTCATCATCTTTTAAAGCATCCACTTTAAATACTCCTAATTCAATATCAAATTCTCATCCTGGGGAGCCCTGACTCAATCTCTAATGGATCAGCAAGTATCCCCCGAGTACAGGGGCAATGACTAGTGAAGGAGGTTGGTCCAGTGATAGGCCCTTGATATTGATGACTGTGTGCATGAACCTTTAGTCTTGAAATTAAAACTTAGCCTAGTATTATAGTGTGCTTAAAAGTTGCCTCTTGGGAGCCTCCTTGTTGCTCAAATGTGGCCTCTCTCTAGGCTGAACTCAGCATATAAATACATTACCTCCCCCCCCCCCCCCCCC